>JAHWFP010054044.1:0-13672 GCA_023313725.1 Lithobius niger | reverse complement strand
TTGTATCCGTTTAATGTATCGTTGTATCCGTTTACTGTATCCGTTTATTGTATCTCTGTATCCGTCTACTGTATCTCCGTATCCGTTTACTGTATCTCTGTATTCATTTACTTACTACTGTATCTGCTACTGTATTTCTGTATTCATCTACTTATTACTGTATCCGCTACTGTATCTCTGTATCCATTTATGGTATCTCTATCCATTTACTGTATCGCTGTATTCGTTTACTGTCATTGTGTCTGTTTCCTGTATCGCTGTATCTGATGATTACTGTATATCTATATCATATCAAAACCAAGAACTGGTAAAAGGGGTCGCTAAGTTCCGAATGGTTCGGCCCTTCAAAGGAGTGATATCAACACACCAAAACATTCGCCAAGTTAATCGCACCGCTTAATAATTCGAAGGTTAAATGAAAACTAGAACATTGCTACTTTCGGTAGCAATGTTCAAGTTTCATTTAACGTCCAAAGTATTATTCGGTATGATATCACTCCTTGATATGATATGATATCACTCCTTTTTTTAAATTGTGTATTGACTCAACTCCACTACCGTGCAGATGAGTAATAAAGTGCCACGTCAACAAGAAATTGGTTTTCAACAATTTGCTATACCTTTTGCCTATAGGCCAAACCATTCTCAACTTAGTCACCTCTTTATTGGTTTTTGGTTTGGTTTTAATTTTGTTGTAATTTGCTGTATTTAATTAGTTTTGGTGTGTTGATATCACTCTTTTGAAGGGCCGAACCACTCTCAACTTGGTGGCCTCCTTACCAGTTTTTGGCTTTGTTTATGTTGCTTTGTTTTTACACTTAGTTTATTTTTCGTGAATTGGACGTGAATAGAATTTCTTTGTAACGTTGTTTAGATTTATCGTGATGCACTAGTGTGTGCCTAGGCACGTACGTCGGTATACACGTTCTCATTGTTGGAACTTTGGCCGTCCAATAAGAGACGATGCCGACAATACTAACAATGGTTATAACAATATTTTCGTACGTACGCGCCCTCCCACGCCATCCCTGTTACTTCCCCAGGCTCCAAACCATAAAAGGTACGCAGTTCGTATTGTATTGCACCCATTCGTCCAGTTTCATAGCTGGAAGCCTTCCCGTTATCTCGGAATCGATGAATAATCATCCTATGGGATTTAACATGGGGATGAGCGGACTAGCTAGCTAGCTTGGTAGTAACACATTTTCAAGGTTATTGAGGGGCAGATTATGCATTGAAAGCAGCATAGCTGGCATTCAAACACGAGTTAATTTTTGTCATGTGGGTCATTGCTCTCGATTTCAATACGATTTATGCTTTTGTATCGCATTATTATTTTTCCCCAAGTACCTGAAATGTGCCCAACTATGCTTCAAGATATAAGACACTGACGCTATGACGTCGCGCTACAATGGTTTACAACCTCAACAATTGAATTGATGTGATGTTTGTTGTGATGTTTGTTGCCTAACTTGGCGCGACAAACTAGCGTGTGTCTAGATCCGTTTACTGTAACGTTGTATCCTTTTACTGTATCTCTATCCTTTTATTGTTTCACTGTGTCTGTGCCTTTCTTCCCCCGTAAAAGTACACCATTGGTTTGGTTTCGAAACAGTGACGTCACCAATTGTGGTGTCTGGGTAATCTCGCCCGGGTATACTTGATGACCGGAAATAGCTCGGCTATAGCTCTGGTGTTGCAATGAGGGGATCGACCCAAAAGTCTAACGCCCCTGGTTAAACTATTGTTAGCCGTTGTACCCGAATGTCCTCTACCAACTACGACACTAAGAAATTCCAGTTAGTGCTTTACAGCCAGGTACCAGCCTATATCAACTACCGAACTTTTCAATGGCAATAACTTAACGCGCAGCTTTTAAGACGGTGTGAAACTAAAAATCGCGCATTACCATCACAACAAACGACAACAAGAATGGCGTCACGCTGTTAACGACATGTCTCCCATTTCAGCCCTTCCATTTCAACTTTCACAGGGGAGTAAGAATCGGCAGGGTTTTCTCAAAACGGCTTCCACTGTTGTGTAACAACAACAACTTTCGTTTTTAAATTTCGCCCCGACTACTACACGTTTCATTCACCTTTTAGTTCCAGTTTAGCGTCACACGGTCGTCGGTCATCATAAAACGTGAGGCGACAAAACGCGCAACAAACGAAACTGGCCTCTCGCAAATATAATCATAATCGCGTCGTCCGTTTACAACGGTGACGTCGGCTTTTATTATAATACAGAATACGCGTTAAACCAGAGATGATCTGCATTGTCCATCACGAATAATATCATGCTCCCGGATTTAAAAAAAACCTTTGATGTGGGAACTATACTTCATTAAGGAAGAATGAATTTGTGGGTATCCAAGCGAAGTATCGGACGTAAGATTCCCGTGATACCCCCTGGGGCATTAACCCTTGCATCGTGGTGCTTCTCAATGAAGTTTATAACCCACCGCTCCATGTTATAATAACACCCGGAGACCCAGTCTTTCTCCCCCTCCCCTTCCCTCCCTCCACCCTCAGCCGGTTGCTTAAAAACCCTCTCTTTCGCCCCTTTCACCTGTTTCACATTTGAGGGTGTTTTCTCTTCCACCAAAAGTCCACCTGATTCCCCTTCCAAGGGTAACAGGGGCTCTTCAAAGACAGGGGTTAGATGGGAGAGGGGTATTAGGCCTACTCCTTCATTTTAAAGCCACGGCCGGATGCGGTAGGGGTTAAAAAGAAAATATCGCATGGTAGTTCCACGGCCATTCTTTAAAATAATAATATACAAGAGTGAAAAATATGAAGGGAAGGGGAGAAAAATGAATGAATGAACGAAGGAAAAATGGGAAAGAAAAAAAAAGGGGAAAAGGATCGCTTAAATATTAAAAACGCAGAAAGGGGGGAGGGAGGGGTTAGTGAGTGATTCAACACCAAAGCACAGGAAGGGTGAAGTTTCTTATTCTTAAAATTTAAATATTGCGGTAAAGAAGGTGAGAAATAAAGGAGGTTCTCACACATGGGGGAGGAAGATATTGGGTATGGGGGTGGAGGAGGGGGAAATCGGGGGGGGGGGAGGGGAAGGGAGGTTCGTTGCACCTACCTAAACAATCTGGAGAGATGATTATTTTTTCGTCGTGAAAATGAAGCGATTGGCATTTGCATATTTGTAATTCATTGCATTCAACATTTTGTAAAATACTATCAGTTGTGGCCGGCTTCGCCCGGGTTTTGTTTCGCCCGTGGTTGTTTCCCGTTTTTTCGGTAGGTTTGGCCTAAACGTTGAATGCGACAGGCAATTTTGCTTCTAGGAATACTCTCCGTTTGCTCCCATCGATCCCAAAAGTAAAAAAAAAATATATATATATATAAATAACGCAGAGCCGCTAGTACATTTCTGGGGGACCTAGGCAGCCCGTAAAAATAGGGTCAACTTCAACAAAAATGTGAGGACTTGTTTTTTAGGCATTATCCCACCTTTCTTTGGTATTTTCGTCTTTTTTATTATGCTTACTCTGTCCCCCCCCCCCCCTTTTTTCCGGGGTTAACAAAGGGGAAAGGGGGGGGGGGGGGGCTCAACGAGAAATCCTGGGGACGGTTCACCCTTGTGCATTCGGGAAAAGAAGGGCCCCAGAAATTCACTCGTGCTCATGTCGATTGTGGCATGTAAAAGCTCTCAGGTATTCCTAGCAAAATTGTTCCCCATGTCCCAAGATAACTTTAGCAGTTGAAAAGTATGTTAATTCGACAATTTCCCTTAAAAAAAAAGAAGACAGGCCTGTGAGAATGTAAGGGTAGTTATCTACATAAGGGGCACCACGCCAAACCCTTTCATTTTTGTACTAACCGATGCTGCTCTTCATCCTGGCACAATTCCCATTATAAACCCCGGGAGAAATGTGTATAACCTTCTCAAAAAAAAAAATTTATTCAGAAGATGTAAAATGCTGGTCACAGACACGCTAAAGCGGCGGCGGTGGCAGCCATTGAGTGGTCTTTGACAAGGGAAGCACGGTAGCCGGAAAATCCGATTTACACAACAACAAAGTTTAGGTGGACACATTTTTGGTTGCGGCTTAGATATTATATGTTGAGCCACGCAGCGAGCGGGGTAGCGTGAGCTAAGCGCTTAATTTGGACAAAAAAAAAATTTTTACGTCCATCTTTTAGCATAATTTGGAACATTACTTCAGGAAAAAAGAAAAATTTCCGTAAACCTTTGGTGACGTGCAAATCGGGCTTTCTGGCTACCCTGCTTCCCTCACAATATGGCTGCCACCTTAGCGAGTCTGTTACTATCAATTTACGACTTTTGAAAAAATTTTAAGAACTTTACACCCATTGCCCCCGGGTTTCATAACGCGAAATGGTGTTATAATAATAATAATAATAATAGTTTACTGTTCATCTCTAGGAACCAGGGTGGATGGGAAGGGCAACATTCATTGCCACTGATACCCAACCACATTTTAAACAAAGTTGTGGAACAACTAATCATTGACACATTAAAAGAGTAACAAGGGCAGATATAAAAAAAAATTAAAAAAAAACGATTAAAATGGACGGGATAAAAAGGGTTGCAGATTAAAATCATTAAGTTTACGCTTGAAAGTCTGTACTCGGCTAGCCGAGACAATGTCTTCCGTCAGTGCATTCCAAACAGGTGCAACCCGGACCGAGAAAAAAAACTTCCTACAATCAAGACGGAAAGGTGGTAGCTTCAGTTTAAGAGAGTGGCCACGGGTTTTTGTGTTTCCAACCAATTCAAAAAAAGGTAAACAAGCCGCTGGCACATCATTCAAAATGAGGTAATATCAGCCCTTAAACGGCGCAACTCAAGAGTTTCCAGACCCAACATCCGAAGCCGTTCACAATATGGTTTATTATGTAGTCCTGGGATAGACTTAGTGTAGCGGCGCTGAACTGATTTCACTCGGTCAATATCCGAAAGCTGGTTTGGTGACCATACCTGGCTTGCGTATTCAACAAGTGGTCGCACGTAGACCTTGAATGCCCAGGCCATAATCGAGTGATCTCCAGAGGATGAAGGATGAAGAGTAACATCGGTTAGAACAAAAATGAAGTAATTGGGGGGGGGGGGGGTAATTGAGGCTTAATGGTGCGTCGACAGCTTGGTCATTAGCGCCAACCAAGTAATTTGGAGTGATGCCCCGTAACTAGATAATTACCGAAAACAAGATACACGAATCTGAGGGAAAAAAAAAACGAAAATTACAATACAGGACGGAAAATGCCAATGGCCCAAGATTGATTAAATAAATACGGACGCAAACCTATTTACGTTGCCTTTTGAACTTATATCATGGACTGCCTGAGCGGGGAATCGAACAAACGACATTTGAAATCAAAGGCGGACAGGTCCTCCGCTGAGCCATAATGACAGTATGGCTCGGCCGTGTCAGTATGGCTCAGATGTAGGACCTCCGCCTTGGATTTCAAAGGTCGTGGGTTCGATTCCTCGTTCAGGCAGTCTGACATACAAGTCCAAAAGGCAACGTAAATAGGTTTGCGTCCGTATATATTTACAAAATTACAAATTTTGCGTGAAATGGGTTTGCGTCCCAGTCGGAGCAGTTGTATTTTCTTTCTTTCCAGATTAATGTATCTTTTATTCTGGCAAGGCCAGTCTCTAATGCAGATTGTTAGTTTCGTTTACCCTTTGCGTTGTGATTTATCGTTGATTTAAAGCTTGCATTATTTCTAGTGTGGAGGCCAAGAAGCTGGTTGATTTTCCTCCTTGTATGTATTTGTGGTATTTCACCACTAAGCAAGGTTGAACAGCCTCTAATCTCGACTGGAGCCTGTCGTCAGGGTCCGCCCCGCTGGCACAGTGGTTAGTGGACCCAGCCTAGTATGCAGGAAGTTCTTTGTTCGATTCCCCGGCCAGGGCAGTTGTCTTTTCTGTCGTTCTCAAATTGGAGTATCATGTAGCTTCTTCACAAAGCCAATCTTTAAAAGCCAGTGTTTAAACATTCGTTTTATTCACACAGCAGGAAAATCTTTGCTCTTTTGTAGTATTATTTTAAAAGTATTTTCTTAATATTGTATAAATGCTGCATGCTCGGTTTTCTGCACTTTTGGTCTTTAAGTGCAATAATAATAATGATCTTTATTTCAGTTACAGTTACACTGCAATTCTCGAAGCTGTTAATGATAGCTTGTGCGAGTTTCACTTACATCCTCTTCTTAAACAATTATTATTATTATTACCATTCAAAGTTTCACAGTGGGATTTAGTTTTCAACACTTCTTGTCCTTGTCGAGCTTACAATACAATTATAATAATATATCAATATAATAATAATGAATTATAATATAATTATAATTTATTCATCATTTTTGTACAAAAATCGAGGCACGAAGCGTAAAGCTTGTGAGTGCACTGAATGTGTGAGAAGTCTAAGTTTAATACATGATTTCATTAGCAAAACATTAAAAATATTGACAAGAAATATACACTTTTTAAAATTAGTTAATTAACATCCAATTCTTAACCAGTTTTTTAATGTTATTCACATTCAGATTTGTTCTAAGATCTCTCGGTAAATCATTCAAGGTAATAATAACAAATAATAATAATATTATACACTAATGCATATATATTCATTAAATTGCTCCTGATTCATATCATTATCGTTAATTTAGTGTTTACCTATTATTTTTGTTTATTTATTAGTTTTTCTTTAAATTGTATTTTTATTTCCTTTAAATTTCCATACCAACATGGATTTCGGTAAATTATTTTACTAATGTAAAGTTCATTTTCACTAAGCCATCTAGTAAGTTAAAGATTGTAAGTTTTTCATAATTTCTTCATATTTATAATTTATTGAGATTATTATTGTATCATCAGCAAATACGAAAATTTGTGTTGTTTCTAAGTTATCTGTCATTGGTATATATTAAGAAGAGTAGTGGTCCTAATACTGATTCTTGTGGTAGGCCTACTCCAAATATTGTGTTGTTTTGGTTGCTGTATTTGCCTTTTATCTGTACAGTGACTTTCCGATTATTTTGGTAACTCTTTATTATAATTTAAATTTTCCCTCTTAATCCTGTTTTTTTCATATTTCCTTAAAAGGACACCTTGATCCTTATTATATAATAATTATCATTTTTATTTCAGCAAGTTTTTATATCTTGAGTCATGTGTCAGGAAGACTGTATGTGCCTCTTGGACGGATACAACATTTACAAACACAAATTACAGGTCTGGTGTTTTAACAACAGTATTAGACTAACAATCCAACACCTTTTTGTTATTAAGCATTTGTTAAAGAAATTTGTTAAAACCTAATACTTTACCAATAAGAGGTTTATCATGTAACTTAAATCTATTTCATTGTGAAATACCATTGTATCAGCTCTTTTTTAAAGGAAGAAGTATTTTTCCGGTTACGCAGGTTTACAGGTTAGTTGTTGAGTAAGGAAGGAGGAATGAAATTTTGCGTTCTTTTACAGATAGGGTTTCTAAAATGTGGGTGATTATTATTTCGGCAGAGTCTTTTCAAACGGGTATTGAATTCTGTGTTGAAGTGTATGTATATCACCTTAAAGTCCACAAGTTGCTTAAAAGTCATGATCTAATTTTCAAGCAGCATATCCAGTGTCTGTTTACTGGAGTTGTCATTTTTAAATAAGATTTTACGTGCTTTATTTAATACATAATAATAATAATAATAATAATAATAATAATAATAATATTTATTTAACGAGAGAAAAGTAGCACGAAGTTTATTTAAGAACTTGTGAGTGCTAAAAAGAATAATGCAGAATAATACAGTACAATGTGTAACTCGATAATTTACATACATAAAATACACAAAGTTTAAGAATGTATATAAGATAAATAGTATAAATATAGTAATAATAATAATAAAGACGTTTGTTGTTTAGTTATATCACAGAATTATTAATGGGAACGAGTTCTTATAACTCTAAAAAAGTGAGCCAAAACGTTACAGTTAAAAGTGTTAGTGATTTATTTAAAATTTTAATTTTATGTAGTTACATGCGTTTTTCCAAGAATCCAATTTTTAATTTTAGATTTCATTCTTGTTCTGTATTGTGTGTTTCTAAAATTTGCAGGGAGTTTATTAAAGTGTAAAGGTATAGTGTAAGGTTAATTTCTTTTCCCATATGAGTTTCTCCATTTCGGCTGTTTAACCAATCCTTAGATTTCCTTACGTTCCTATTTAGTTTTACTTTATAATTGTCGGTATAGTAAAATTTAGTAATGAAAGTATAAATAAATAATTCTCTGACATTAAGGATATTCAATTCATGGAATAAGCTCTTTGTACTTGTTTCGCCCTTCTCGTTCATGAATAATGTTTTTAAAGCTTTATTTTGCATTGTTTGCAGTCGATCAATACTGCCTGATGTTATTGTATCATAGATCAAAATGCAGTAATTTATGACTGACATAATTAGTCCATCAAAAATCATTTTTTTATTTTTTGTATTTAACAGAACGTTTAGTTTATAAAAAGCTGGTATAAATTTCTTAATTTTAATAATGATGTTTTCAAGGTGAGTATAAAACTTCCTATGTGTGTCAATGTCTACCCCCAAATATTTTGCTTTAGATACTCTTGTAATGGCTTTGCAATTACATGGTAGAATTTTATCACAGTTATTATCATGTCCAAAAATTAAGAAATTTCCGGTAGTCATGTGTGAAGTGTTTATGAGCAAAAAAATATGTTTTTTTCAAGACTGGTGTATAGTTCATTATTACACAGATACAAAGTGATATTGTTTAGATCTCCTTGTAAGTTTTTTACCATAACATTATAATCATTATGAATATTCAGCAAGAAAATGTCATCCGCATACAGTACCAACTAGGAATTCCATTCAAGGATTTGTAGATCATTGATATAAATTAAGAATAAAAGCGGCCCGAGCATTGAAACTTGTGGTACCCCAAATGTTGTGTTTTCCCAGTGGCTCAGCCTATTATTAATTTTAACACAAAATTTCCTATTATGTAAGTAGTTTCCTAAAAGCCGAAAGCCGTACAAACACAGTTTTTGTAAAAGGATTTTACTGTCCAGAGTATCGAAAACCTTTTGTAAGTCGATCATAACAGCACCAGCAAATTTGCCTTCATTCAACGGACGTAGTTCGAGTTCGTTTATTTCATTTAAGGCATCTGCAGTTCCAATCCCTTTTTGATAGCCAAATTGTCTATTGTAAATAATTTTACGTTTAATACAAAAGCTTATAGAACATTAGAAATTACAAAGAACCACGAAGCTGTAAAGAAGCTTGAGTGTGCAAAATGCAACAGAAGTATGCAAAATTATGTTTTCATATAGCCTATTATATGTATACGTTAGAATATCATGACCTTAATTTTTTTTACATACATATCAAAACTGAAATGAAATTCATTAAAAAAAACGTAATAATGGTACAAACCAATGGTACAAAAAGTGAATTACTAACCAAGGATTCGTGGTAATAGTTACGGAATATTAATTATTTTCCAAAGCGCCATTGTTGCATGTTAACTTTCATTGCGTTGATATTGGTGTGTTTCTCAGAAATACAGGAATTTTTTTTTCGGAAGTACATGGTCTTATGCTCCATTTCTTTTGCCGCATAACTTCCTCCAAGTTGGAGTTACTAGCCAATCTGGTGATCCTAGTTGGTCTGTTGATTTTAATATTTTGAACCAGATATCAAAGTAAATTTTTATCAAAATGTGATCAATTGTAAAACACTGAATTGTTAAACATTCTTGCGTCAGCATAAAGCAGTTACAATAAAGTCAGTAACAAGAATACAGTTTGTGTTTAGACTTGTTTAGTTAATAAATAATATACAATGTTATAATATAATACAATATTAACAATGTACAATATTTACACAAAATTCGAACTTATAATTTTTTTTGTTATCTTTATCCTTTTTCTACCTTATCAATCACCCAGTCCTTAATTTGTTTTTTAGCTGTAGAAAAACTTTCGATATCTAGCAGATTAGTTGGAATTAGATTAAAAATGAACAAAATGTAATAACTTTTATTTTTTGTTCCGTAATGGTTTTTTATAAATGGAATCTTGTATCTTATTGTATTGTCACGAAGGAATTTCACTTTAAATTTTGTCTTAAGTTTAAATTCATTTTTAAAATATTTTTTAATAAAAGGGTAATAATTGAGTTAATAAATTTTGGGGGAAAAAAATAAACAATTTTCCATGGACTTACTAATATGAGCCATCATATCATGGCACCATCAATTCCGGTAAATTTGTTTATTTTCATACTCTTGATGACACTGATCACGATATCATCAGATTCAAAGATACTCATTGTTATGATAGAAGAATTAATGGCTTTGGTGGGTAATGTTCACGCAGTTTAGGGACGACATTAGAAAAGTGTAAGTTTGTTACTTAGTGTAATAGAAGTATCAAATTTAAAGGGACACCCGGCCTGCCTTATAACCTTCCGCCTGCCTTATAACAGCTCGCGCTGATCGTCTTCCGCATAAATAGAACACCAAGGTCATCTGAGATAGTAGCTCCGTTCTTCGCAGCGAAGAACGAAGCTACTGTCTCATTTGGCATTGTGCCTAAGAGACGAACCAGAACGAACGAATTAATCGTGTCGTCACAAGCCGGAATGATTCTCGTATTTTAACATCACAATTTATAGTTTTCTAGGCTAGTGTCTTATAATTTTGCTTCGGCGATCGATTGGAATAATTAATTTTAATGTTTAACGCATTACGCTTTTAGATTTTTGATCTCATGGTAATTATTAGAAAATTAGTACATGCACACACAGCGATGAAACGTCATGATTATTGTAAGCGCTCAATGCATGATATACTGCGGGATGCAGTAAATAAAGTTAACAATTACTCAACAGAAAATTTCCTAGGTGCCACTTTTTAAAGCGGATTTTTACCAAGGGATTGACTAACGGTTAGGAAATAGACCTTTGCGGCCAAACTTGATGTGGAGGATCGAGAAAAATGGCGCTTGGAGTAATGTCCTATTAAAAGCTTTTAGTGTTTCCAGATCAAGCGAAGACGTTTGTAGTTTATCAGTAAATTTGTTAATATGATCCACAAGTTATAATGTTTAGTTCTCTGTACAGCCGAATAAAGCGACCAACAATTAGCTAAAAAAAAAAACACGGGTAATTAAAACATCGTTGCTTCCTTATAGCCAATAGGCTTTCACGACGTAACCAATGAAATAACAACATTTGATCATCGCATTTAAACACTATTTGAGGAAGAAACGCAACTGTAAAAGCAAAACGATTTCGTTAAAGACACACAGTAGCGTCATTTAAAATAGTCTCAACACCGTGTTACATGGATTAATACACCTTCTCTCGAACAGAATTCTTCGTTACGAAATTAAAACGGCAGATAACAAAAAACAAAAATGAGGCCTGAAAGCTGAAGATTAGGCCTAAAATCAGGTTGCCAGGGCAACGTCAAGTCTTCGCACCGTGTTGCATAAATGAATAAGCCTACTCCTTAACCCAGTTCTCTGTTATCTGCTACTTACGAAATTAAAACGGCAGGTAAAAATTAGGCCTAAAACTGACAATTACGCCTAAAACCTAAATGTAGGCCGAAAACCTAACACATTTTCAACCTTCAGTTGTGATCGTTACTTCTTTCAGGTTATGTAATAGAGAGCGCTGTTGCAGTGCGTGACAGAGGTGTGTGACTCAACAATTTCGAAAGTGGCGGAAGTGAACAGAAGACCGCTTGCGACTAGGTAGTTGCTGCAGCAGCTTGTTCATTGATAAGATTCTCAATTAAATTAGCAAAATAGTTTTGTTTACACCAATGTATTCTTTTGGAAACTAAAATTGTAAGCTTGTTATATTCTTTAATTTTTAAGGATACTTGGACACCGTTCTGCAAAAATGTGTCAAGCCACATCAAGGACCGCGGTAGCGGTCCTTATGTAAGCCCCAGCATGAACTTCCATGTTAAACGTCAAACTTTGAACTCCTATAGTCTCGCCCAGAATTGACATAGACCAACGAAATTCGGTATTTGGGGTCGTGTCGTAACTATTTCACCACATTACAAATTTTAATGACAACAATCAAACCGTTCGGCGTCCACAACATGGCCATTTCTTGTTGTTGTTGTTGTTGTTGTTGTTGTTGGGACTCTTTGCCCTCACCTGGAGACCGAACCACTGAACCTATTTTCACGTTCTATAGCTTAAAACGTAGGTCTGGACAAGGCCTAGGGCCTTTCGCAGGCTATTTTAACGTAACTACAATATTCTTGACACGGAAAGCCAAATGGCCTAAAACTTTTGCTCTCATCTAGAGATAGAACCAATGAACCAATTTTCAATTTGTATAGCTTAAAATGTAGGTATTAACACCGACCAGGCCTTTTGAACCCGATTTTGATGTGACTGCAGTATACTCGTCGGCAGAGCAATTATTATTGCAGAGCACTGGGCATAAATCATTAATGTTGCTGTTGGGACTCTTTGTCCTCACCTGGAGATCGAGCCACAGAACCGATTTTCAAGTTCTATAGCTTAAAACGTAGGTATAGACAAGGCCTAGGGCCTTTCGCAGGATATTTTAACGTAACTACAATATTCTTGACACGGAAAGCCAAATGGGCTAAAACATTTGCTCCCACCTAGAGATCGAACCAATGAACTGATTTTCAATTTGTGTAGCTTAAAATGTAGGTATTAACACCGACCAGGGCCTTTTGAACCCGATTTTGATGTGACTGCAGTATTCTCGTCGGCAGAGCAATTATTATTGCAGAGCACTGGGCAGAAATCATTAATGTTGCTGTTGGGACTCTTTGTCCTCGCCTGGAGATCGAACCACGGAACCGATTTTCAAGTTCTATAGCTTAAAACGTAGGTCTGGACAAGGCCTAGGGCCTTTCGCATGCTATTTTAATGTAACTACATTATTCTTGACACGGAAAGCCAAATGGGTTAGAACTTTTGCTCTCACCTAGATATCGAACCAATGAACCAATTTTCAATTTGAACAGCTCAAAATGTAGGTATTAATACCGATCAGTGCCTTTTGATCACGATTTTGATGTAACTGCAGTATTCGCATCGGCAGAGCAATTATTATTGTAGAGCACTGGGCAGAAATCATTAAGTGGAGTAACAAACTTTTGCAGAAATTTTGTAGGAAACATTAATTTGGTACACAAGTCTTTCTTAACAGTAAAAATCGAACCAGCCATGGACCCTAATGAAATACTCAAAGTGCCATCAGTGCCCCCCTCCCCCTCCCGCCCCAGAACCTCCTCGTGATGCCTCCCAGGGGTTTGGGCAACAAATTCTTATAGATCAAGCTAAAAACATGAAATTGGGTGCAAAAGTCACTCTTAGCAGTATAAAACGAATCAGCCATGGAAAAGACTCTCTTATAACAGTTATTTTAAGGTGATTACAGTGTTCTTTTCTGTGTTATTCTTGCTAAAACAAGAAAAAAAACTAAGGGATATTAGTATTAAAAAACGCTTAAGCGTATAAAATACGGATGTAAGCCTTAAAAAACTTAAAGCCCTAAAGGAAAAGATATTAGAAAAAGACATGTAAGCCATCAGCGTCGCACTAATACGTGTAAAAGAATCTCCAGCGACCCAAAAAACAAGCTGGAGCTTCTTTTACACG
>JAHWFP010054034.1:488-21179 GCA_023313725.1 Lithobius niger | reverse complement strand
TTTACCTACCAAAAGAGAAACCAAAACAGGGGTGGGGCACACGCCCGGAGTGGCCCACTGTGCTGACGCCCTTGGCAAGGTACCAAGTCTAATCCCGAGAGGATTAGCGGTTTGCCATGCCCCTGAAAAAAAAAAAAACAGACAAATAGTGTGGCAGTCGAGTAATAAATCTACACCTGCTTGCTTCGGCAATAACAAACTAATTTTATCGTTCGCTTCGTTCACGCCATTGATATCGGTGTAGTTTTTAAAAATTTTATTTCTGTAGCATTACTGAATCGATGTACCGACTCTTAGGATGCAAGGAAGCTCATTTGCAGCATTTGTATATTTTCCCCGGGTCGTGTAATCGGGTCGGGTCGGGTCGGGTCGTGTTCGGTAATCGCTAGCTCAAAGTGCATCTCCCGTCCATCAAAATCGCGAGGGTGGCACACCTTTTAGGGCCATATTCATAATGACGGCTCAGCGTGAGCTAAGCATGAGCTCGAGCTCAGCTTAGCAATTTGGTATTCACAATGACACCATAGCATGAGCTGAGCACGGACTCAGGCTTCACTGTGAGGCCGACTTTGCAAAATTAGAGCCTCGCTCGCGGCTTCGTATACATAATGGCAAAGCCAAGTCGTGGCTCATGCTCAAAACGTGAGTCGACTCAAGAAATCCTGTTTTGTGTTTCCGTGCATTCCTCAAAGCTCTGTTTTGCTAAGTGTGAGCTAGGCTCAAACCCACGACAAAGCTTTACTTTGCTAAGTCTAAGCCTGGATTTCATTGTGTATACCAAAGTGAGTCTGAGCCAGGCTCAGGCTTCGCCCTTACTTAGCAAAGGACACCAGCTCAGAATTTGAGTTGAGCCGTCATTATGAATATGGCCCTTAAAGCAAAGGTATCTACTGCATGTTTTCCGTGAGCCCAGAGAGTTGAAGTCAATCAAATTGGAATTTTTTGTGTCGAATTACCAAGTACCTACGGAAAATACCCTTAGAAGGCTATATTAATCCTGTGGTTTGTTATTTATGTTTCTCGACATGTTTAATAAACAGTGCTAAAAAATTGTATGCTGCAGTGAATACTAAAAACTAAAGCACCCAGATAGTGGGATTTGTCAACACTTAAAAAAAATAATAATTAAAAAAAAAAATATATATATATATATATGCAAATAAATCAAAGGCTAAGGCTTAAATTACTGCCCAGCATAAATCGTTGTGAACTGTATACCATACAGCAAGGCAAACAATGTCATTACGTCACAGGACGATTGATGTTTAGGCTTTCAGGCTCTGTAAACAATAAACATAATGAACAAGTAAAAACAACAACGATTAGATTTATTAGTCGTTTACTCCATATAAAACAATAGAAAAATAAATACAGACACAAATTTATTTACCCTGCATCTGTGTTTATTTAGCGCTAAGGCCGCTTAAAAGAAATACGTTGGTTCACAAACCAAAAGTCGATGCGGGTGAGAGCCTAGAATTTTTTTATTTTTTATTTTTGAAACTCTCAAAACTTGATGCGGTGCTCGGATTTGCTTTTTTTTTTATGATTTTTATTTATTTATTTTTTATCGTGGACCTTCCTTACAAAAAAAACAATGAAGTATTGTAAAAAAACGCATGTGTTGGTATTTTTTTCTAGCAAGCATAAAACATGACAAAATTTCCATGTGTGGATTAGCGAGCCACCAGTCAAATAAAGAATCAGTTTGTTTTTTGTATTTTTTGATCTTAAAGAGATGTTGCTTTCCTTGCGTGTGTTAAAGTCAGGTAAATTGAAAGTTGGTGTGCGGTGCAAACAAGAATAATTTTAATAATTGGGAGTTTACAATATTAGCCAAGTTAACAAATACAGGTGGCGGTGTTTGCTAGGCATTCTTTGCCCAGCAACCATTCATCAGCAACCATTCATCTGTCGGCAACCAGCATAGCGCTGCATGTTAGAAATTACCAGCATAAAACTTGGTTTTCGTCCAAACCAAGGCGTTTTTGGGTGGGCATACGTTAGGGCCACTGGTCAGGACGCCAAATGGTCAGGGGCCGTGGTTTCCGAACCAAGAGAATACGAGGTCTAATCACACTGCTACACGTTAAACGAAGAAACACATTGTAAACCTCTATTGTGAAGAGCTAAGAATGACAAGGTAATTTCCACTTCTTTAACTATGCTCTTTACGTTACATCACAATTTTGGACGGTTTTTAATGGAAAGCTCGTGTGGGCAATTGATGTGCGTGGAGTGGTTACGCTGAGGTATATTTGTGATTTGCGATTTGCGAGGTATATTGGGCAGCAGACCCACTAACTACTCAGAAGAATCTTGTAACTTTTAAAGATCTAGCCTTGCATGGTTTTGAACTGGACCCTTCTAAGTAAACTACATGAGTCAGTCGTGAATTTCTTGTAGGATGGATTATGGTCCAAAATGTTTCTTACAAATTGACGTAACTTGACAAATACCGATTTTTGTTTTTTTTTAATTCGGCAATAATGTAATTTGTATTAGGCTAGTGACATTGAATGACGAGTAACTTTTTTTTCTTCTTTCTTCCTTCTTTTAGGCTGAATACAACAGTTTAAACGGTAAGTGAAATCTACATAATAATTCTGGATCCCGGCTGAGCTGATAAAAGGAAAAGGAAAGTTAAAGGAAAACCGGAAGGACAACAATCACTTTAATCGCTTCTCATTGGTGTACGTGTAATGTCTTTGCTACGGTGGCTAACAATTCCTGGCGATTGAAAACTATCGTCCAAACCGTTGATTGTTGATGGGTAAAATGAAACAATCCATGTTTCAGATAAATGCGTAGAGTTTTAAATCAAACTAAGCTACGGTGTGCGAAAATGGGAGTGGGGACTTGGGAGTGGGAGTGGGAGTGGGGAGTGGGAGTGAGGGGGTTGGGAGTGGGGAGTGGGAGTGGCGCCGGGAGTGGATCTGTAAACTAATTCATGACCAACCCCGTGCATAGCACGGGCTTCGTCTAGTTATTTATAATTCTTATTGTGCAAGCAACGAAATTATTTAGCTGCCAAATACGCAAAAACGTCTCGTAGCACAAAGAAACCAAAGTGAAAAACAGCGTGTGACCATCAGGACAGGAAAAAAAATTCCAGGTTTCATTCCAAGCGACACAAAAAAAAAAAAAAAAATAACAGGTTAGCTTAATTATTAAATTATGGATTTTTACTACTGTTCCCGGATGTTATGACATCTGTTGTTTATCTTTTTACTGCAGCCTCATTTCTCCCATTTTAGATGTGTAGGAGCAAAAAAAAAAAAAACACCTGAATGTTTCTGCTATGCAGGGCCGGGTTTACACGGGGCAAAGGGGGCAATTACTCCAGACTCCGTAAGCCAAAGGGACTCCCTTTATACGAAAAAGTAATAATTAAAAGATTACTCTTAAAGATTGATCATATAAAATAATCGCGCGTTTTTACAAACCTGCTATAATACTAAATAAATTCCTGGAGAATAATCTCTAGACCGCAGGATACGACAGTTATATGCCATAAAGTGCTTCTGCCTCCAGGGCAGAGACTCTGCTTGGAGAGTTAACAGCGCCTCCCCAGACCCCTTAGTTGGTTTGATTGTCTCTTTCAGCAATTGTTTTCCACTAGATGGGGCCGAACCTGAAGTGCCCCTGAACCCCAAGACCTAAAAAATCCGGCACTGCTGCTACAACGTTGCGGTGTTATAGTGGTTCAGACAAGGGGCAGTGATAATGTCCATAGTTAAATAAATAATCTAGAAATATTGTTGGAGTAGCTGTTTCAAAAATGACAGCTACAAATTTCGATTTTTACCTGTCATTTTTGAAACAGATGCTTCAACAATATTTCTAGGTTATTTATTTAACTATTTTTTATTATTTGTCATTTGTTCAAAACTTAAATTCAATTTTTTAAATTTGTTTAAACTTTCACCTAACCCTGGATATATTTAACAATCTATTTTATAGTTACCTGAAACAGTCTTTTTTTGGTTTGCTTATGCTGCTTATTTTGCTTGTCTGCGTAGGTGCATTCTTAATGGGAATGTACATATATTGGTTTTCTGGATAATCCATAATTTTTTTTTTTTTTTACTATTCCCCGTGACAGAGTATTAATGCCTACTCCACTGTCCACTGAAATTGTAATGGGAATCCTATATACATTACACAATACAAGGGATGGATTGTGTCACAATACTATTTATTAGCAAGGGTGTATCAATTAATCAGTGAACTCGCAGAGCCAGTTATTGCTCAGTACTTAAGACTCTTAATAACAAAATTTATTTGAACGACACTGGTAATACGCACACGCGATATCACCCAATACGGTTAGACCTTATTACTACCAAAGAGAAAATCAATACACACACTTCTGCTCAGCCAATGGAGCTTACTCCAGGTCAGGGGTTACGAAGTCTTTCACACAAGAATTATAGTCTGTTCTAATAGAACACAATTTATTTATTGATAGCTACAACAGATCAATACTTATAGTTCTTACAAATTTTGTTTCACAGTTATTCTAATTAAATGGACACAATGACAAGGTCATACAAAGTTAAGGTCATTAACATATAATATTTGCTTTGGCTCAAATAGCCGACTCCTTTACAACAACGGCTTACAATTAATCTCAAAAATCAAAGCGACTCACACGTTACTCGGTATCACACCCATTACTTTACACCAATGTCTATATATCTTCAGTATCACACCAATTAAGCATTAATCACTAACGTTATTTAGTTTAAATTCACTTTTAACTGCAATAAGCCATTCGATAAGTGGTTCCTTTAGTACGTTATCAACGTTTCTTATTTAGTTTCCGGATCAAAATACCTTAATGCAAGTTCTATATTCGTTAAGGCTTACCATCACTGTTGATCTAGACGACTGTAGCACTTCTGAGGTTGTGGAGTATCGGCCTCAAATCAAAAGGATCGTATTTAGATGGATGGATCGGATCGGCAGCTCACAACGTTAATTTGAGTACGTCGGAATTTAATTTTTTTAAGGAACTGCTCTCTTTGCTTTATTTGAGGTTTAAAAGTTTGTGAATCTCAATGGTGGTTTTAAGCAAAGAGATAGCCTAGTGGACTGACTGTCCACGAGTTAAGACTAAAGATTGAGAATGGCGAAAGATTGCTTGTCGATCGGAAGATCGCTGATCAGAGACTGTTCACTCAAGCATTGAGAATGGAGCAAGAGCTTATGATCGAGAATAATTTCCTGAGGGCAAGATTTGGCCTTATATGTTACAATACTCTTTTGAATACGGTGTGCCCTGAAGGAAGGTTGATGAATATTTATTTTTCATCTGGCACTTGATACTCTTTTGAACGTATCAACGTTTAGGGCCATGACTGCCAGAGTGTAAATTAATGGAAAAGTTATTTACAGTATTGTCATTGGATAAGGGTGTAGAAGGTCTCAGGTTTCTAAGGTGAGCAAAGGTGAGTTTTCTAACTCTCGTGATACAATGTCTTAAGTGAGGAAATGGTATGAGGCTGCTTACTAATCTCGATTTCTAAGGGTCACTTTTGATTCAATACAATTTAACTAGCAAACTACAGAAATATGATGCTCAAATTCCGAAAGTCAGTACGAATCAATGTTTGCGAATTTTTGGTAGGCAGATGACTAAATATTAAAATTCTTCGTCCTCCTATTTTCATCAGGCTGCTTCAAAACGTGTTTTCTGCTATTACATCACTGTTGCCACTTACTTCGTTGAGGTTGCTTTTTAAACCCAGCGGTTCACGTAGCCCACTGCATGTGTCAGTGAAAAGAGGCCTGACATATGCAGTGGGCTATACTTGAACCACCGGGTGTAAAAAGCAACCTCAACGAAGCTAGTGACAACATGATGTAAACAGAAGAAAACAGGTTTTGAAGCAGCCTGATGAAGGTAGGAAGGCAAAGAATTTTTAATTTTTAGTCATCTGTCTCTCGAAAATTCACGAACATTGATTCGTATTAATTTTTTGAACTTAATTGTTGTATTTCTGTAATGCAAACATTCAAATTATGATGGTTGGATTTTTAACGAAATTTAACTAGTACATGGATACATACTGTTCCCATTTTAGAAAGGCCACTGTTTTTTTCCTATAGGAAGAGGGGTGTTTCATAAGGAAGGTTATTTTAAAATTGTTGTAAAAAGTAAAAGAAATTACCCTCTTATCTTTTTATCTGATGTAAGAGTCATCAGCTCGTGGCATTTGTATATCCCACTGGGCCTATGACATACGGTAGTTTGAGATGGATGAAAGTTCAGCACTGTCGAGATAGAGGTGCTTGTAGTACTTTGGGCTGTAGAACTCTTTCGTACTTATGTAGGACATCAGCTACTGCTCAATTTTGTGCCCTAATTCCTCCAAGTGAAAGAGCACGTTTAATTGTGGCTGCTCATATGAGACTATAACAAAGCATTGGGAGTAGCTAAAACAGTACAATGCGTACAACAACACCCAACTTAGTTTGGGATGGTAAGTGATGTGGCTTCTTTCATTAGAAAGTGTCATAAGCATCAGACATAAATCTAATCCCACATTTCTTAAGGTTTTGATAGATGCTGCCACGATTCGACAGTTGCCAGGCAACACTTACCACAGTGACGTTAGTGGACCCTTTTCCAAATCAATTAGAGTAAATAAGTATCCTCTCATTGTGCTTGATTCATTAACGATATGGCCAGAGGTTTTTGCTATTAATGACGTAAAGGCTATAACTGTGGATGAAATGTTGGTAAAAGAAATATGGTCAATGTCGCCACCTGGTAACAGACAATGGTAAATCGTTCCTCAACAGCATAATGCATTGTTCAGAAAAATGTTTGGTGTGAAACAAACGTTCCTGTCCTTTTATTCACCATAGGGCAATCGAGCCTTCGCTTATTGGTTCTGTCAGGTCACTTATTTGTGCTCGCACAGGTAAAATGTTCATTGCAATGGCTATGCGAGCAACAGAATCTAGTGCAATAGTTTTTTCCCATCGTTCCTTCATCACGGTCGAGAAATGCGCTAATCTATAGAGCTACTGACCCTAATGTGTTGAGCCCCCTTGGCAAGAAGACGATCTGCCGGGCTGCTTCAATGTAGGGTAGCTTGACTAATGCTATTGCCTTGGCTAGGTCATTCTTAAGTGATCGTTTAAAGTTGGGGACGAAGTCATAAGGAAAACACATGACATTTCCCTCAAAGTTAAGGTTTTTCTAAAAAAAAATTGTAAAATGTTGTCAGGGACAACACATTTCTCGCAGATAAAACTGTATTATCATTATCTGTTCCTAATTCCTTCACACTGCTAATATCTATTAATTTAGTTTTTTCCTATTTAGTCTTTTCCGCAAAACGATTTTTTTTCTCCCAAGTAATTTCGTTTTATGCTTTTCGATTTTAAGTTCCGATTTCGATTTTCAATTTATGAAGTTATTTTGATTTACGATGTTTAGTTTTATGATATTTACAATGTTTTCCTCAATTTGGTAAAGCGACACTAGCCCCATCACATTTCGTCAACCAACCTATAATTTCGTGTGCTTCGGCGCAGGCGTTTCGTATTAGGCCTAAACGACATTTTAATGCAGCTGATACACCATGTCAAACATACACTAATCGAAAAGCATCTTCATGTTTCCGTAAAAGTCTGGCGAATCAGGAATGCGACTTCATTGCTATAATACGAGCATAACTACTCTGAACGCTGCCAAGAAGCAGCTTAGTGTTTCCGTAAACTTCCGACAATTAACGAAGCTGACGTCATTTCCCTAATATGGGCATAATGAGAATGAAAGCAAAATCACGTCTTCTAAGTAAGATTTACTGTATAGATATATGCTTTGCTTGTTGGGGACCTTTCAGAAACGAGTAAAGCTCCAATCTGTATAATTACTGAAGCAGAAATCTCTGGTGTGGTCTTTTCACCATGGTCTTTTCAGTGTAAGTCGACCTTGGTCCTCGTTTTGCGGAAAGAAAACGAAAATTCTCATTGTAACACAATTTGTACAACAAAATGCGTATAAAGTGTTGTAAACTGATCTAATGTTAAAGGGCAATTACATCCATTCTGACATGCGTGTTTTACTTTTGGATCACTTACACAATAACTAAACACAAGAATTGCGGTAGGAATACATTACGTACGTCCGATACAACAATTTAATTACTGCATCACCAAAACACGTAATGGGTACCGCTATTGTTTCGCGCGGAACAACCAAAATTAATGCCGACAGACGGAGCTGTTCTGTTTCGACTCAGGCAACGGAAGCACACTAAGATAGCTGTGTTGGCTAAGGCCGTCAGAAGCTTGAGCTACTCACAACCTACAGAGCTGTCTCAATGGGCTTCCGTCGGCCTGAGTCGAAACAGAACATCTCCATCTCTCGGCATTAATTTCGGTTGTTCCGCGCGAAACAATGGCGGTGCCCATTACGTTTTTTGGTGTTGCAGTAATTAAATTGTTGTATCGGACGTACGTAATGCATTTTTAGCGCAATTCTTGTGTTTAGTTATTGTGCAAGTGATCCAAAAGTAGAACGTGAATGTCAAAATGGATGTAATTACCCTTTAAATTTTAAACGCATCCACGTTTTCAGCACGACGCAAATACCAAAGTTTTAAAGGTTTTTTCTTAGCCCACGCGATTTATAAAATGCGTTATGCTGTTTCAGCTAAAAACGTCTAAAACGTTTTCTTGGTATGTCTAAAATGTTTTATTTTTAAATGCACGTTTTTACAGTGTTTAACAAAGAATTGCAAACTGGTTTCGTTAAATTAGTACACACTACTGCAGTTCAACGTTTTCTAACAATACATTGTTAGCAAATGCAATGTGACAGTGCTGCAGTTTTAATTTGCCCAACTATATTATTTTCAGATCTGACAAATGACTGGTCAACAAACGTCGAAGCCTCATTTTCAGGAATTCAGGAGCGATTAGGCTTAATTCCTACAGGCTTGGGAGTCACAGTAAGTGCATCGAACCGTCACCATATTCTTTTACTTGGATTTTACCATATCCATTTACTTTATCGCTTATTTTTACTTGCCTTAAGCCATCCACCCATATCGCAAATCGAGCAAATTTTACAAAGGTAGCTAGTTCCAATACAGGTAAAGCAAGGCTTAACAAATGCCTGTACTTAAACAGTTTTTTTTTAACGGGTAACTGGCGAGATCCTTATAAAAAGTGTTTGTTTAAAGTTTGAACGGTTTTAACTAAAACCAGGAATAGCATAAAGTGTGAGTCTCCAACACAATTCCACCGAAGACCAAACTCGCGATCGTTTTTAATTTTTCAGAAAACGTACGTCAAAAATTACGTTGTGTAGGCTTTGACCAGGGTAGATTAGTAGGTAGTGACGCTTTTCAGAAGATGTGTTGAAAATAAGACCTGCTTCCACATTATAGCACCAGAAGGCAGCACTTGTGTGGTTCTCTTATAGAGCAGCGTCAAGTGATGTCATATTGCTACAAGAGAGAGATACTTGCAAAGGGCACTGGATTGAAATGGTGGGTTAAACAACTGCACTTCTAATCAAGCCAGTGCTTTGAGAGTGGATTTCGTAGGCTTAAAAACCGTTGTTTTCTCCAATCCCTTATGCTCCTTAGGTTGTAATTGGAAAATAAAAATTCCACTTGCTTAAAAATGTCAGTAACTGCCAACAAATCGACAAAAATCGCGCGTTTTAGGCCTAAGAAATCCAGTCTAATAGCATCGGCTGAGTAAGACGCTCTTCTTTTCCCCCACAAGTGCACCTTGTAGCTAACCCAGTTACTGGCTCCATCATAGAGTTATATATAATCCACCCAAAAAGTCTATGATATTTAACATGGGAAAAATATTTTTAGCTAGTCAGCTAGCTAATAGACAGGTGTAACTTAGGACTGAATATCCAAAAAGTCAGCGCATCGTTTTGTGCTCCGCTCTATACTTTTTTTTTTTTAAGGAAATTTATGCTTATAAATGTTTAGCCATCACATCAGCTAAATTACGAATTTTTGTGTTTGCTTTCTTCGTTCACATTTAGTCATGCAGAAATCCCCGAAGGCTGCTGTGACTACAACAGCAGAACGCGAAACATTTTATTGTTTGGTTATTAACAAAAATCGCGTTGGCTCGTGGTATACGCCTAAATAATGTGGTTCAGGAATAACAAACGACGCAAGTTATTATGTTGATTGTTGTTAACTCGAATAAATGACGTCATCGTGGCGGTCTTTGAAGAAGAAATAGTTTCATCTTTGGTGGCCACTATTGTTTGCTGGCTGTGAAATGCATGTAAAATAAACGTAAGTATATTAGTTAAATTTTTGTTCACAAATGTAGCATTGCCACTGTTCAATGTTTTAGGCAACTCTTTCGACAGTTTTTCTAATGGGATTTTCGTTATTGTTTTGTATGTTATATTGACTAATTGAAGCAGATTATTTGCTTGTTGGTGGTTGCGTAAAATGGCGAAAATTTTAAATTAGTAATGATACAGAAAATTCCAAATGCGTTTGAATTGCTGTTTTAATGCAATCTTACGGAAATTAGTAAACCATAATCGAGTAAAAATTATTGCAAACAGGTTTTTTTCCAATTAATTGGATGGCAAACCGGTAGTTATTATTATTTGGTTTTTTGTTTTTTGCTACAGTTGTCTAACAGAACCCCCGTTACTAAAACAGCAGAACGCGAAGCATTTTATTTTCTGGTCGGGGTCGTATTGTTGGGTAACCTTCATGAGATGAGCAGATAATGTATTAGGTCGTAGTGCTCTTATTGAACAATCAATCAATGTAACATGCATTCTTCTTCTTAGTAGAAGATTGCTACTAGCGGTAGCAATCTTCAAGTTTTCATTTAACGTCCAAAGTATTATTCGGTGCGATTAACTTGGCTAATAGGATTAACCTTGGCGGCCTTTCCCTGGTGGAATGATATCACTGCCTTCAAAGGCCGACCGTTTTTAGAAACTTGGCGGGTTTTTCTACCAATTTTGGTTTTGGGTGGATATCACAACTTTCATAGGACTGTGAACGTACATAAGATTACACCGTCTGTTTAGGATGCTTCAATCTCATTTTTGCACACACTGACTTACAATCGCTGATTTCGTTCGCTTCGCTCACTCAATCAGCGCATCCCCTTCAGTTGTTTTGTTTATCCCTGCAACTTGCCCTTAATTTTTCAAGATTTCGTTCACATTTAGTCATGCAGAAACCCCCGAAGGTCGCTGTTACGAAAACAGCAATATGCGAAGCATTTTTTGGGGGGTTATTAACGAAAAAAACCCATTAGCTCGTGTATGCTCGTATTGTTGCGTAACCATCATCTAACGTGCATCCCTTTATTCTTACGCAATCCACGGCAACGTTAATGTTTCTTTATTTTGTCCTTCGTTACAGTTCAGTTTTTAGTTCGTCCAGGCTTTTACAATAAATCTAAGGACCAGTCTTGATTGTTGAAGCCATTGTTGCTTAAAATCTTTGGTTGCAAGTTGGAAAAGAAACGAAATTTAAATTCGCCGGTGGCAAATTTCAAAACCCTCCCACGCATTTGTCCTGACCCCTACAACCCCCAAACCAACAAAAGGACCATCCTCAGATCACCAAGCATCCGTGTGCAAAAATTCAGGTACGTAGGCCTTCGCAATTTTGCGCTAGCCATGAGCAAAAAGTCTATGGGATTTCACATGGGAAAAATCTTATTAGCTGGTCAGCTAGCTAGCTAGCTAGCTAGAAAGTAACATAAAAACAACGTTATTGACGCATCTTTTTCTCTATGATTGGTGGACACTCATCCTTTAAATTTTAGTTTTTCTTTATCTCTGACCCTTCCCCTTACATTTTCCACAATTTCAAACATTTCTGTGGCATTGGGATTTATCCTCAACATGCCAAAATATGCTTTTAGTTGCTTACAGTTAACAGACACATGTCTGCTAGTGAGCCGCCTTTTTATCATTAACAATCAATTTTTAACAATCGGATGTCTACAATGGGATGATCTACTGTTACTTGGCGGCGACACACTAGCGTGTGTCTAGATAGATAGATACACAGATCGCGAATGGTACTGACATGTGACGACATGGAGCAAACAGCGTAACTAACTTGGTGAAGTTGGTGCAATCACTAAACACTTTCATAAATTCAACGACTGGCTCAACGCTGAATCGTCAGAATTATTCTTTAACCCATGATGAATTGTTCGATACCTCAGTGGTACGGCATCGCTGGTGCATCGAAATCATTGACTCCAGGAGGTGGTTTTTTATCCTGCTGAACCCCCCGACCAAATATGGCGGACCTTGCTAGAATATTTATGGACACGTAATAAACAAATAGACGACATTGTCGTCGCACAGAGCGTTCCTCACACTCCAAAAGATGGTAGAAATTCACTCGACTAAAAGTAATAAATGTATAGTTACCGGCTGGTATTTAACTTTATCCTACTTATCGTTTGTCCCACATTATGTTTGCAGGAAATTGACTGTATGATGCCACGTTTCCTTGCAGCATGGGTGCAAAAATATGTGGATATCACACTTGTGGACTCGAAACAGTTACTGTTAGAGTCTACGAGTAGGATATTTACATGTTTTTGCACTGTTAGTGAAAGGAAACGTGGCGTCATACAGTCAGTTTCCTGCAAGCACAATGTGGAACAGACTATAGTTTGTTCCACATTATGTTTGCTGGAAACTGACTCAATGATGCCACGTTTCCTTGCACTATGAGTGCAAAAGCATGTTATGTGGATATCACACTTGTAGACTCTACACCCGGTATGACGAACCTTGGCATGCGTGCCCATGCTGGCATGCAAGGGCTTTTCTAGTGGTAGGCGGTCCTTTCAAAAAATTAACACTGACTATGGAGTCGCTTGCTTCGCTCGCTCATTCCGCGTCTTCTCGCTACGCTCGAGGAGCTTTCATGCTGCAACTCTTGACACCGTTTTAAAATCAAATCTATTGTTTTGTTTTTTCCATGCATCAAGTCAATTAAAACAAAACCAATTTTAAGATCTATATTTGGTGTGTTGCAAAATACGTCGTTCTTTTAGGTTATTCTTTTCCGTGCATCCTTTTCCAGATCATCTCTCTTCGGCCGAGGAGGTTTTCATGAACAAACTATGACGTCATGAACAAACATCATGAGGGTTTAAAAAAAAAACCTTGACGTTGGTTTTTCAGGTTTTTTTTTAGCGTTTTTGAGGGTCATAATGTCAATTTACGGCGATGAAAACAGGCCTATACTGAGCGCAATTTAATTATCTTTCGTTTGGTCCTACGCCCATGTTTGTAGGTGCTTTGGTTCCGGAGGAGAGGTACAAACAAACAAACACGCACATCATACGTCCTTAACGATGAAGATGACATATTTTTTCTTACAAAATTAACGCACCGTACTAGAAGTTATGGCAAAACAGATTTGATTTGCTTTCCTCTTCCTTCTCTTTATGAACAGTGGGAGCAGTATAATGCTCACATCACTTGTGGCTTGAGTGACATGGGAGACTCATGAGCAACGTCTGAATTGGTAGCATGTCTGATACAGACACATTTTCAAGACATTGGCCGCCATCTTAAATCATTGAGAACGTATGATGTTGTGTGCGTGTTTGTGGGCGTGCACTTATACGGGACGGAAAGCCAATGGGCTCGAGATTGGTTTAATAAATACGGATGCAAAAATATTTACGTTGCCTTTTGGACTTATACGTCAGACTGCCTCAGCGGGGAATCGGACCCAGGATCTTTGAAATCAAAGGCCAAGGTCCTACCGCTGAGCCATACTGACACGGCCATACCTCTCCTCCTCTTGAACCAAGGTACCTACAAAGATGGGAATAGGACAAAATAAAACATAATTTAATTACACTTCCGTTAGGCCTATTTTCGTCGCTGTAACTTGCTTTTATGGCCCTCAAATACTAAAAAAAACCTGCAAAATAAGTTTCTTTGCCCCTCATGATGTTTGTTCATGGCGTCATAGTTTGTTCATGCAAAGTTTATTACGCCTGAACCAACTTTGACTTGCCAAAGTAAACTTTACCTTATAAACTATGACGTCATGAACAAACGTCACGCGTATTTGAGGGTCATAAAATCAAGTTACAGAGACAAAAATAGGCCTCACGGAAGCGTAATTTAATTACCTTTCATTTGGTAATGCTCCCATCTTTGTAGATGCCTTGGTTCAAGACGAGTAGACGTACACGCCCACAAACACGAACGCACATCATACGCTTTTAATGATTTAACGTATGTCTGATGAAATTATGACGTCATGGTTTGCATCCGCATGAAGCAGTAACAGAAATACGACATTTCACAATATATGGACCTCAAAATCAGCAGGAAGTCGCATGTTTTGAATGATGTAGATGAAATGCAGGTAAGGAATGTGGTGGATGAACTGCGAGCAGCAATTAGTTGCGTCGAAATAATTAGTACATCGATTTTGCGATGCTCTTGGAATCAGAGAAATTACATGAAGCATATCGACGCCAATGGAGTAAGCGAAGTGAATGATTCGGATATAGTTTTTTCTTATCGATGCATCCAGCCATTACGTTCTAAATCAAGTGACGAGTGACGTCCCTTTGCTGTAATCAGTATTTTTTGCAGTAATCAGTCGCTGAGCTGCTTGATGTCGGAGTTGATGAAAGTAGTCACTGTCAACGCCGTTTTATTGCTACCATGAGCACTTTCATAAATTCACCAAATAGCTCAGCGACCAATTACAGCAAAAGTGATCGCTTCCATCAAATGTGACGACACGCATGAGTTGTTTTCGAACGTACTCGCTGGACGCATCGATGAGAAAAATGGTGGCAATGTCACGAAAGAAGTTACGTATCGGCAAACGCGAGGCTGTTGATTTTCACTATTGCTTGTCTGGTCATCAGTTGCAAGAACCCACCGTCGTGGAAGACTTGGGCAGTCTTGTGGACAAACAACTTTAGGTTCCATAATTTGGTGCAACAAATTGTGGAAGATGCTCGGAAAACGTTTTATTTTATTCGAAAGTCCCAAATCGTGGACACTTACAATACAAGAAGACTGTGTATACATAACGTTTATCCAATCAAAACTAACTTGAATACTGTGTACACGTCTGGTCACCCCATTACAATGGTGATATTTACTGACTGGAACAAGTTCAGAGAGCCGTCACTGCAGGCACTGTTCTTCACTGAAGAGCTTGCCTTGCGAAGGACGTTTGAAAGGCTTGATATGACCACCCTTGTTGATAGGCGTTTAAGAGGTGTCCTTATCAAGACTCGTCAAATGCTGTCTGGCGAAGTGATTTTGCCTGTCGAGTTGTCTTCAACGGTCGACTCTCATACAAACCAGAGGACACAGCATGAAGTTGACAAAACCACGAATCCGAACCATTGTTGGACAGTCTTGCTTCACTGTGAGAGGCATTAATTCTTGGAACCCACTCTAAGACACTGTTGGACAGTGTCTTCAGCCAGCAGTTGGAAGAGGCAATACGATCTGACTCAGTGTGAACGTGTTTTTGCAGCATGTTTTGTTGTGAACCGGTTACATCAGGGGGTGTCGCAACTGTACTAGAAACAATGCATTCCAAACCTTCGCAAGCAGCATTCCTTCCGGCTCTTGGCCGACGTCAGCACCAGCCAACTTCCGGTTCTCGTCTGAATGAGATTCGCGAGAGACCAATCCTACATTATATTTATTTATTTTATTTACAAAATTATTGGAACTCCCTATAAAGAGCATGACAGCAATTTCAGATTAAAACAACTGTTACAGATATGGTGGCGCATGTTGTACTCCGTTCTCACCTCTGCTATCGCCTAAATGAGGTTCGTAAGACACATCCCATAATTCATCATTTTTCTCGTAATTGTGCGACGACATCAATGCATATATTGGGCAGGTTAACACAAACCTGTTTTTAAGATACGATGCAAACATCAATTTATAAAATCGAACAGCTATTGGAAAATTAGTTAAAACTTTTGCCTCTGTTAGGATAAATTTTGCAAACAGTATCACAGTGTAATTGTAGCTAATGCGTGTTTTACCCTAATCGTCGGACTTGAGTTCCTCCAACATTTTGCACTCCATGACAATCATTATGACGGCTGCCATCCCATAATCTCAAAGCGGAAATATAACATTTGGCTGCGCCTTAAATCGTGAATCTGATTTTCCAGTAAACGCAATTTACCATTTTATCGTCCTTTGTTACATAAGCTTGCTTTCGTCCGGCATTACTTTAATTAATTTAATTGTCACCATCGTATGTTTATCAAAACGCTTATCTTATACTTGCGTTGTCAAGGGTGCTGCTAGGTAGCTTTAAATTTAAATACCGGATGGTAAATACATTTGTTACATTATAGCCGAGGGTTTTTTTTACCTTCTTTTAGCTTAGTGGATACCCTCTATGCTTCGACAATTCACGCAATGTTTACGTGAATAATTCTAGCACAGGAAAAAAGCATGTCCGTCATCTTTTGTTTCAGCCATCATCGATTGCTTCAGCCGGCGGGGGGGGCGCCCCGTGCCTTCCCCACTCCCGAATAGCCGATGACGCCGATGTTGAGCAGTGACATCCCGCTGAGGGATATCTGGAAATCCGTCGCGCGTTTTAGAACAACTTTGAACAAGCTGTGATGATAGTGATGAGCTGTTTGGAAAACGTTGACTGTTAACATCAATGCTCCAGTTCTTTCTTAGCCACCCATTGTGATCCACTAACTTGGATTCATTTGCTGATCCATTCCCACATTCCTCAACCGTACCCACAAAATCTTGGTTCTCAATCTACCTTTCTCAAGCGCCAAACACAATATTCAATCGATTTGAACACTAAATTGGAAAATTGAATCTTGAACACTAGCCTAATGCCAAACTCGGTGTTCAGAAAAGCCTGAAAGTTTTGAAAAGGCTACCAGGGTTTTTCCCGATTTGTTAAGCGGTTTGAAAGATATCGTCTAGACAGACAAACAGACAAGAGTTTCTCGTGGTCTAGTGCTGAACCTCCGGACGTTTGGCTTACTTCGGTAATAAATTTGAAATGCACAATAATGCACAATAATGTGAAATTATTTATTAACGCACATGGAATTCACGCATTCAGTTATCATTTCATTAAAACAATGAAGATATGCTTTTATTAATTTTTATTATTTTGCTTCCTTCTTAGGTAACAGTGGGTTTGATCAGACTGAGTAAGTAATATTATTTTGTTAACATAAAACTCTTGTTATGCTTACAACTTAAAGGGTGAAATGTATGTCAGAAATAAAACTAAGAGGCATACCGTCACAATAAACATGCATGAAGAAATTGTGAATGGCGCGTAATAATTCTCTTCAGTAATAATTGCTGCAGTAATAATTCTCTCATAATTCATTCTAAAAATAAAGTAACCTGTGCCATAATTTCAATATCGGGTCAAATCTGCTCATAAGATCTGCTACGGGTTTGAAATGATATTACCGTAGTACGGTGAATTGATATTTCGGTATTGTTTAAATGACAACCTAATTAAGCATGGCTTCGGGGTAGTCATTTTTTAAACTTTTTTTTTAACCAGTATACGACCTTTTTAGCACACCAACTAAAAAAAAACTCATAAAAATCAATTGCATATTCAGACAAATTGAATGGTTGTAGTAGAGCTCTTAACGATACGGGCGAAACGAAGACGGTTTCAGCAAGCGATAGAGCAGAAACATCTGGTTGTTTGGGGCTCCATTCATTTTGATATTAAAAGACCTCTTAACCCTTTAGTGCCCATGCCAAACTGGATATATTTTTTTTAAGTCCCATATGATAGTTGGGTCGGTCGCTGGATTCGATCCGGCATTCGCTTGGTTTGCAGACGAGGACGCTGACCATTTGGGCTGTTGCTGCTCGCTTTACTCGGGGTCCCAGGGGACCCCTCATAAAGCTCGCGTTGCGCGTTGGGACTTAGTTTTTTGCCGTTCAGTATCCGTCCATTTAAAGGGACGCCAGACTGTAAAGGGTTATGCAAGAAAATCATGAACATCGAGGTAAAAGCTTGAAATTTGTTACACAAGTCACTCTTAGCAGTACAAATCGAAATGCTATAGAGCCCCCTCTAAATATCTTCACTCAGGCTCTCTCTTCCCCTAGTGACCCCCTTCGCCTGTATCCCATCCCTGATGCTTGACCAACAAATTATTGCAGCTCGAGCTAAAAGCTTGAATTGCGGCACACAAGTCATTCTTAGCAGTACACATCGAACCGGCGATGGAACCCTATGAAATATCCACACAAGGCCCCCCCCCCCCGTCCCCCTTCCCCCCCCCCTGAAAAAACGTGACCAACAAATTATTGCAGATCGAGCTAATAGCATGAAATTTGGTACACAAGTCTTTCACAACAGTACAAATCGAACTAGCTATGGAACATGAAACCCCTGGAGATACTCTCCATGCCCCTCCACCCATTCCCCCCCCCCCTTGTGCTCCCTCGAAGCCTGACCCACAAATTCTTGCAGATAGTGCTAAACGAATGAAATTTGGTGCACAAGTCATTCTTAGTAGTACAACTCGAACTAACTATGGAACTCCCATGTAATCCCCAAAGGACCCTCAAAACCCCTCCCCCCACCCCATGCACGCACCATGAGGCTTATACTCGACCTCTTCTTGCTGATCGTACCAAAAGCATGCATTGTGATACACAATTTATTCTTAGCACTCATCGAACCATACCTGAATCCCTGTGACCACCAAAGCCTCTCCCGATTCTCCCCACTGATCCCCCATGACGCATCGATGACCAACAAATTATTGCGAACGGACGAAAAGTATGCATAAAAAAAATAGCAGTAAAAACAGACCAGTTGATGTTTTAGCACGATTAGCAAGAATTGTTGGAAGCTCTTAGAGGTGAGTGTGATGGTAGCGCAGGCTCTTAGATGGTATCTCGAGGCGGTTCCACAGTCGATTTGTAACATAGTAATGACTTGTGTACCAAATTTCACGGTTTTTAGCTCGATGCAGGGCCGACGGAAGCGGTAGGCTGTACGGCCACAGCCGTACCAGTTTCAGGCACATAATTAAAAAAAAAAAAACACCTGCATAAACGCATGCTGATCATTCATAATCATTCGTTCCGTTCCGGTCCTTGTCATCCCTGTGCAAAGTGAATAGCAAGTTGCTCACGCACTATCTAGGTTGTTAAGCTGCGCTGCCTGACAAATCAACCTTTTTCCCCTAAGCAGTGAGTGGACCGTGGCCACTTCGTGCAGTGCTGGCCAATATTTATATGATGCTGAAACTAGAGTTGTGCACTAGTAAAACATTCTTCGGCGGCGGTGCTGGCAAAGATCGGCGCGTCCACATTCCAACGGCAGTGGCGACTTTCACAAATTTTAGGCAGTGGCGGCAGTTTTTTTTATTCTTAATAGTAAGCCATCAGATGGTACTACACGTGCACAAGGAAACAACAGATACGGGTGGCAGAAAATATTTGTCCAGCATGCTGAACATGGGTCAGCAAGTTTTTGGAAGCTTTTATCTGGAGACAGAAAATGATGAGATGGCAAGCTGTAAGGTGCAACATGTTTAATTTAAGTAAATAATAATAAAATTTAAACAAATAATGGCTAGTTTAGGACAACTTCCCCCGGTATTAAACCCTCACAACAGCCGTACCACTAATTATTTGCTTTCGGGCCTGGCCTCGATGTGTATAATTAGCCCAAGTTCTGGCTCCTTAATTTTACTACAATATTCTTGTTGTTCTTCTTCTTGTTGGGGAAATTTTGCTTCCACCTACAGATCGAAGCAAAGAACCGCATATTTTCAATTTTTATAGATTAAAATTAGTATTAAAAAGGCAGACTCTTATAACAGGTATTTTAAAATAATCACACTATTCTTTTTTCGTTATTCTGCTTGCTGGGACAAGAAACCAAAATAACATATTAGTATTAAAAAACGCTTAAAAGCGTATAACATACGGATGTAAGCCTTAAAAAACCTAAAACTCTAAGGAACACATCCAAGAAAACGTAAGCCATCAGTGTCGTATCAATACGTGTAAATGAAGCCCCAGCTAGGTTTTTGGGACGCTGGAGATTCTTTTACACATGTTATTGCAACGCTGATAGCTTACATGCCTTTTTGTTTTGACTGTTTCTTTAGAGTTTTAAGTTTTTTAACGCTTATCCGTATTTTATACTCTTAAGCATTTTTTTAATACTGATAAAAACTTAGTTTGAGCTTCTTCTTCGTCAAGCTAAAAGGGATAAAAGGAACAATTTTCTAGAAGCAAAGAAAAAAGTATCGTAAAGAAGAAATAAATAGATTGTTACTTAGCCTCTCCGCCATTTTTTTATGACGTCACGACCAATATCACTTTTACGTTCACTTTAAGTTTATTGAAATATGTTTTCAACAATAATTTAATCAGTAAAATTTAATCAGTAAAAAAAAGAAAAGAAGAAATCACAAGGTAAAGGGTAAACGAAGCAAGCAGTCTGCATTAAAGACTGGCCTTGTGAGGATACACAATAAACTAATCTGAGAAAGAAAGAAAAGATAACTGCCCCGACTGGGACTCGAACTCAGGACTTTCCGTTTACCAGCCGGGCACTCTAACAACTGCACTACCGGGGCGGGTTCTGGCTACAGGCTCCAGCCGAGCTAAGTAGCTGTTCAATCTTCTCAGTGGTG
>JAHWFP010054032.1:3304-14926 GCA_023313725.1 Lithobius niger | reverse complement strand
AAAACTGTTTTCCAGATGCCAATATTACAGAGGATATCCTTCTGGGGAAAGCCTGTGGTCTGGTCAGATATTCAGCTTTAGAGGAAGAGATCAACTTTGTAAAAAGGATGCTTTCCTGCCACGTGATTGCTTCCGGCAGATCAACTGGCGTCAAAGAGAGGTCAGCAGCACACAATAGGCAGTAATTACCCGCAAATTGTTTTGTGCATTAGTGTTAGAAAAAACTCATTACACTAGTGTCACCCACTTCACTTGTTAGACCAAATGTTTTTTCATTATATCCCAGAATTTAAAAACATCCTTGCTCAATTCGAGCTAACCAGAAAGAAATTATAAACGTTGTTTGACAAAACGACGCCAAAAAAAAAAAAGACTTCTCCATCACGTTATTATAGTCACTGGGCTGCGCTGTAAGAGCAAAAAAATCCTATGGACAAACAGAAACAATTGAAGAAAAATTGGTCAAATTTTGAGATACAACAAAAGTCATTAGTCGTACGCTATGTAAACTAATAACAAAAGTTACTAGTCGTATGCTATAGTAAAATTCTAGCGAATTATACGCTAGTAAAAATAAAGATATGAAAGAAACGCTTACTGTATTGTGGTAGCTTATTATTTATTGTATTTTAACTGCCGATGCCTATCGGATGTGCTGCTGTGTGGTAAATCTAAATATTCGTACGCGCGGAGGGAGGTTCCATTTTTTTCTGTTTTTGTTGTTATAGATTATAAACGTAGATCAGTTATTTGCTTTGCCTCGAATTCCACCAATTGGGTAACCAAGGAACAGCTTTAGCTTTATTTCCTTCCTTGGCTGTTCGCAGCATTTATTTCCACAGAATTTTTCTCCTTACGCCTTTTTCCGCGACCTTTATATTTTCAGACATATTTTATCAGCTAGTTTTGACTTTCCCAGCTTCCTTGTGGGTGGGCAGATTGTGGAACTTCACCAAGACACCGAGCAGTCGTTTCTGTTCACTTTGAAAATGCCACAAAATTTGTAATTGAACATTTTAAATTCGTTCGTTAAAACAGTTAGTAGGTCAGCTACTTGCTTGCAGATTGATTATGCATACTTCTTTTCCATAAAGAGGTAAAAGATATAGATTAAAATAAGTTTTAGCATCTTTAAGTCCTTTTTTGAGTTTATAAGCTTATTAAGCACTGAATTGGTTCATGATCTTTAAGTGTATGGTGCTTGAGCTTGTTTATTGAAATTGTTATGTCTTCTGTATAATTATTTATGAAAATGGTCAGGCATTCAGTTATGCACAGCTAGTTGTAAGGCAATAATGTCGTCTTTTGATACTAAAATATTTCTCGCAATTTCTAAAACGGGCACTTTGTCAACAAAATGTTTTAGACTAGATGGAAGTCAAATAAAAAAACTTTTTACAGATAAAGCATTGACGTCCCCAAAGCATACAGTTTGTTTGATAATTTGTAGTATCGATGTTTTTTGGTATAATTTTGAATAATTTATGAGAATATCGTTCTTGATCTTATTCAATTTTCTTGATTTTAAGAAATGCTGTTGTTTCTTATTTGGGAGGGGCGGGGGTACTTGCAATGTCAACTTCTCCATCCTTGTATACAACGTTGCTTCTTTTTACGAAACCTAATCTTAGATCTAGTTGGCTCACTAGCTGTGGCTATTGTCCTATTTGCTTAGTATTGGCCCTCGCTGTTTTAAGAAACAGCGATAGGCTATGTATATAATCTAAGTTTGGCAACTCCTTACGGCTCTGGTCGGAACTGCTAAAGCGTAATTCTGGTGCTAGAGGAAGCAGAGGAGGCTAACAGAGTTTCCGCCTACGAAGTATGTAGGAAACTCAGTTATTTTCTAAAAATTCTCGTGCAATCACTAACTCGAATAAGCACTGCTTGCCGGCCGTGCTAATTTCTAGAAGCAAAATTTTACCTCCTATTAGTAAAATAATTTACCTCAAATAGTTGAACTGTTTTACAGCGTGTAACTAGATAAACCAACTATAGTACGCCTACTTAGATTTACGGGAAAAAAAGATATTCCTAACGTCTTTTAGTATTTTAATTTTGCTAGCAGAAAAGCTAGGCAATAAGGGAATTCCAAACAGCTTCTAAAAATATTGTTGTAGTTAGGAGTGATGCACAGTGCGAAGCAGAGCATATAACCTCTAAACCTAATGTCATACCCATTTCACCATGCATTCCACATGCCGTGTTCTTCTTTCAGATTGTCTTATGTGGTTTTTTAAAGTTCGTAAAATCAAGAAAATTGGGTAAGAGACTTGGGAGATTTTGACTTCACTCATAAAACGACACCTAAAAGCACAAGTGTCGAATCTTTCAATTAATGCAGGTTGAAAAACCAAAAACAGACAAATTACACCAATAACAAATTCCGCCAACAAACTTTCAGTTACAATATAGTCTACTGAATTTCGACGTGAGCTATTCCTTTCTTTAGTGTATGAAACTATTTTAACAACTAGTGACGTTGACATTGCATCCACAAATGAGTACCCTGCTCTGGGAGCCACTAGATCACATGCTCTTAAAATCGTCAGTTTTTTTTTTCTTATAGGCATAATTTCAGTTGTATTTTTCTTTCCTTCCTTAAGTTAAATTTTGTCAAGGCATAATTTGAATTAACGATATTCTGATCTGTATCGTCTGGAAATCGGAGCTCAAACATCTAGCTACAAATGATGCCTGGATCCTGGGCAAATTTCACATCATCACAGAAAATTTGGTTCCAGAATAACAAAAAAAAACCCTACAAACACAGCTGGATTAACAGCACTCACATACAATGGGAAACAAACAAAAATATTAAACTAAAGATGAATGGGATGCATTTTGAAAAGCCAGTGCAGAAGCATATGAAAATGGGGCCTCAGTCAAGGCAGCACAAACGAAAATTGCAAAACAAACCCCAAACTCCTGTTCTCTTTATTAATAAGCAACCTGATAGTATTCGTACTCCTCTCAAACTTAAAACTAAATCTATTAGCACAAATCCCCGCAAGATTGTCGAAGAATTAAAGGACTACATTTCATTAAGTTTTGCACCAAACTGATATGTAGCCCTCTTTTCAGGCTAGTGAACTTCGTGATTAGAATGGGGAAATATTCTATAGATCAAGCGGGGCGAGGGATAATCATCTAACTGGAAAATCGCATAATTGGAAGAACGTATAACGGAAAACAGTATAACGGAATATCATCTAACAGGAAATTCGTATAACGGAAAAGCGTCTAACTGGAATTTCGTATAATGGAAAATCGTCTAATATCCCTGCCTCGCTCGCGCTGCCGCGCTCGCCACGGCTATACATATAACATCAGAAACCGCAGTTAGATGTTAATCCAGTTAGACGTTTATCCATTATACAATTATCCATTATGCGATATTCCGCTTAGATGCTTTTCCAGATTTTTTATTTAGGCAGATTTTAGACAATAATCCCATTAAACGATTTTCCAGTTAGACGTTCGTCCTACGCCCCGATCAAGCCCGCCTTACCAAATTGCCAAGCTACAAAGCAAGCATGGGCCACATGATATTCATGCTACCTTTAAAAAAACTGTGCTGCCGAGATTAGCATTCCCCTTGATCTTATGTCGCGTAGGTCTATATTACCATGTTTCCGTGGTAAGTTTTACATCAACGACTTAACCACATGCATCAACATGTTATACTTATCTGCATATGAAGCAAAATTGTATCACATATCAAGTCTTGTAAAAACAGGGATTCCCGCCAAAGGGGCTTCCTTCAATTCTAAGAGGGCTCAATTCTTCACATTGGGAAAAAAAAAACCCTGGTTTTGGTTATGCCGTCAATGACACCATCATTGCAGAACAAGATTAGGTGACTATAGGCATCACATTTACCAAAGGTTTGAAGGTCGCCACATGGTGCCATATTTCAGCGGGTTAGACAAATAAGGTGTTGGGCAGAATCAAAAGAGGAGTTTGCTATTTGGATGGAAGAACCATGCAGATTCTTTGCACTACCTGCATTCGGCTCTGTCTAGATTACTCTGTCCAGGTGTAGAACCCACATTTTGTAAAGGACAAAAAAAAAATCATTGAGGTGATTCAGCGCCTTGCTTCATAGGTGCCAACCAGCTTAAAAATTTGGATTATTAGGAGCGTCTTCGGCACTAGGATCAAACTTCTCTTGAGGAGAAACTTACTGGCGACTTATTGGAAACTTTCAAATTTCCAATAGCTTTTAGGTGCTGCGAAGCAATGTTTAGACGCACCATTTTCACAACAACTACAGGACATGAACAAAAATTGCAGCTTAGCTTCCGTGCACCAGGATATTGGAACGACGGCAGTTCTTTCGTGTTCAAACAGTTAAGTCATGGAACTCGTATCCTACCACCTGATTGGCAGCACCAATCAACCAAATTTACCATGCATTGCTACCTTGCTTTCCTTTCCACTCTCACAAGCATTATGCTTGTTTATTTTGATAATTTTTTTTTTAATTTACATAGCTTAGCTGTTAGTTCTCATTTTACAGTACGGTTTTATCCCTCATTCTTTTACGAAAGAATGAAAGTCTCGGGAAATAAAAAGTGGAAAGGAGTTTCGTGCTAAGATGGACAAATAATCAATTTTATAGAAGCAGCAGAGACATTATATGCCCGCTTGAAAGATCATTGGAGTAGCCTACTAATCAATGCAGACTACGAATGGCTGATAGGTGACCTGTTTGCTTGTGCAAACGAAGTTTTATTATTATATTATTATTATTATATCCTTTTCATACGGACTCAAAAAAAAAAAAAAAAAAACGAGAAAGGCTCTTCAGCATAACTTTGAAACGTTCTGCTAGTTTCGTCTTTTGTACAGTTTCCTTCAGAAAATAGCTGTGTATCAAGACATTTTCAGAATCTTCTGCTTTATCCTTTCTTTACAAAACTTTTTAATGAAAAACCAAAATTATTCCATCAAATTAACGCCTAACGCGGACAACTTCCGAATCCGTCCGGTCTCATAAGATTAGAAAATAAAACTTCTTTTTTTGTAGAGTTTATTTTTTTATTCTATCTGGCTATAACTATAGCTTTTAAGAAATCCTACAGCATAAGAAGAAATAATGGGGGGTGGTGTTGGTGGTGGTGGAAGGATACAAAGCTCAGAAAGTCAGTGTACGAACCCATTATCTGGGATTACATACGAGGACAGGAGATTACTTGCTTTTTAAACACTTTTTTGTAGCAGCGCCTTATGGAAAGTTCTTTTAGTTGGCTACAAAGATTAATTGACGTAGTTTTCCACATCAACTGGAATTTTTGTGCTTGCCTCCGGTTTTCCCCTACAACAGCCCTCATACTCACGGTTGGAGGGCTAAGGTTTTTTTTCCCCCGTTTTTTTCGTTCTTCTATTTTTATGCTTTTGCAAACATTCCGAGTCTTTGGCACTAGCAAGGAGGACACAGGGCAGGCCCAGCCTCTCGTAAAATACCAAAACCTGCTTATTACTCTCCAATTTTCTAACGGATTATTCGATCGACCGACTTAATACGGAGACTTTGGAAGTAGAAGGTTAGTTTTTTTTTTTATACAAACTCATGCTCTTTGACGGTGGCATAGTAACCATTTGTAATAATGAGCCCGTCATAGTATTTCGGGACTGCAGCAAAAACCAGTATGTGCTACGACGGGTTCATTTTTATATCTTAAACTGCAGTTCTTTTCTCAAGGCGCATATGTAGCTGAGCCTTCATTCCCAGATTCAAAACCGGCAAAAAAAAATACCGGGAGCACCATAATTTGTATTGATCGCTTCATCAGCTCCATGTTGCATCAGACTTAAAACGTAACATACAATGTCAAATGGGGTTTAAAAACAGCTCTTAATGAGAGCCTCGAACACCTTGCCAGATTGTTCCGCCGAGATACGGCGGAGAAATACAAGCCTGTATTGTTTGATACAAGCCTCAAACATTTCGTTGCAGTTGATTACGATACTGTTGGATTCTAAATTTAAAATGTAATACTTTTACAGTATTAAAAACGGCAAACAGTAAAACAACAAACACACCGTCCAAAATATAAAACGACTAGCTCTACCCGCGCAGATCATCTCCACATTTTTATGTATCAACTACTGGATAGTCATATCGGTTTACCAATACTCTGAGCTTTTTAAAACTAATATGAATACACGTGGATTATTCTTAAAATTGAGAGTTTGTAACCTTCATTTAAATTATGTTAGGAATTCTTTCGCCTATACGCAAATCGGCTCATGGAACTGACTGCCCGACTCAACTGTTATAGCCACGTCGTTTAGGGGCTTTAAAAACATGGTAGACAAATATTTTCAAGCTGAGTTTTAGTTGGGGTTATTACTCTTCAATGGGTACTTTGATTATACGCTACTCATAGGTCATGTGTGGGAACATACATTTTCTCTCAAAGTTTATTGGTAGGATTGTATACTTCGGAAGTTTCTGATTTTAATTATACATTGGAATATCGAACTCGATTGCTTTCATAATTGTTCCTACCAGAACCATCCCTTTTTTGGTTTGAAATATATTTATATCTTTGTATTGCCTACTATGCTAAATAAATAAATACATTAACCCTGCATAGTCAGCGGTAGTGATCTATGTGCATTCCAAGAACTGGACTGAGTTAAAATTACTGACTTAAAATTATGTCCAGTCTGCCGGAGTCCAGTTTGACGATGTATCGCAATAATGCTGTCTCCATTTATATGGGGGTGGAGGGTGAGAGGTTTCGATTTGTTGGGACACACCAACAATGTGTTCGTAACCGTTCATTTCAAGCCTGAATTTCAAATCCATATCACGAACTTTAAATGTAGATAACGCAAAGACCAAAAGTAGCCTGGCATCAACAGATGGTAAAATATAAATACTGGGAATAGTATTTATAGCACGTGGGACGGGCTATTGGCTGGTCGAACAGCTCAGGGCTGTAATAAAAACCGGTGCTCCGAGAAAAGAAGAAAAAAAAAAACCCATCATATTCCACCCATAACGTTCGCTAATTAACGTTAACTCGGACACTAATATTTTCAAGTGAAATGGACCAACGACACTGCACGGCCGCCACCATAGGATAACCCAATAAAGAAAATAAATTAAGAAAACAGAAACAGAAAAAGTAATAACTGCACGATGTTTCCGGACTGACAGACCGTAATTTCGCGGTCAAAATGTCCGTGAGCATTGTGGCCAACAAAAACGGTAATGTAATTTTATAATAAGTCTGATTATGGGAATAAAGCAGCCTCTTTCAATGCCATCTCCTAGCATTCCCAAGATTAGTCGTGCTGTGCTGGCACTGACCACAACTTCATTCTTTCAGGCAGGTAAAGGCTGGGCCATCGAACTTGCAACATTTGACCATTTAAAACACTCAGTTTCAAAACCACAACTTTCAACACGACTCCACTCTCGCTCTCCTGATATAAATAAATTAGCAAGTTGAAGCACGATACAGTGCGCAGTCACACGCATCATTTTCTTTAAACTCAAACCCTATAGGGTATCGTGCTTCAACACCGCCGCACACCCCTTTCCCCTACCTCCAAACGAAGAAACTTTCTGGATAGTCTGTAAGCTAGTTTTCGAAACAAAATTTAGAAAGCTGTACCCGGATTATGCTGATGCCTTTGGGAGAGGGGGAGGGGGGGTTAAAATTTGACAAATAAACTGAAAACAAGAAAAAAAAAGAGCATGAATTGAAGATAAAACTTAAAAGATTGAAGAAGTAAATTTTGCGCAAAATGTTCAGTGTTGTCACTTGTGGCTTCGTAAGTAAACGTACCGGTATTGAGCGACTGCATCAGCAACAAAATTTACATGTCGAGAAGATACTGTGTTTAAACATTTTCAAACACTTGAATTTTCCATAACTTTGAACCAAAAGACTGGCGGGTTGCAGCGTTTTCAAGCATAATTCCAGCAGCATCTTCCTGGCTATCCTCCAATCTCTACACGCAAAGATTTGTATTAATAACGTACACAAATTAGTTTAATACAACCAAATTCAACAAAAGAATCAAATGCTGTTCCTCCCGGATGGCTTTCCTGTTCGGCAAAGTTTTGCAACATACGTTTCAGACGCTTAAAAATGTAGCAAAAGCATTCGTATTTCCTATTTTTCCAATCGTGAGAAACGGTTTTGCTAGATTCACTTTACCCTATGTTAATGTTGCAAAAGCTATTTCGCGTATGATGCCTGATTATAGTGAGAATGTTATGTCGTTTTAAGCTAATCGTCAAAAATGTTTTTTTTCTCTTTAAATAACGGCAGTGAATCAAACAGGTACAGGAGATTGGTTAGCATTAGGGCTGATTGGTATAGCCTAAATGTCTGGGTAAGATATCTGTATCGTATCGGTTGCATCGGTTAATCCCTAGTGGTGACTTAACTAGAGATTTATTTTGGGATTTAAAATTATGGTTTTTACAAAATGAGAATGTTTAACTCCACAAGTTCCAGTATTGAAAAAGAGAGGAAAATCGGTTGTCACTATCAGGGATGAAAGTCATTCGGAATGAAGTGGAGGAAAATGGCCGGAAATTTTTTTTAGGATTTTAGGTAACAGTGTTAAATAATTTCCAAGCTGGATAATAATTACAAAACTTACAACACAATGTTACCGTCAAGATGTCTAAGGGTTGACTGAAAGAATACTGACGAGGCCACAAACAAAAAATTGTTTGGATTGCGTAACACAGTTTAAAAAAATAGGGTCGGTAGGAAAAAAAATTTTTCACATTTTTTTGGGTTACCAAATCAGCAAGTCTTACTTCAAAAATTGTAATTCATTCTTTTTTTTATGCAATAAAGATTCATTCATGTTCACGGAACAACATTTTTTCTTTTTCCAGGAATCATTTGAACCATTTTTGTATAGTGTGATCGAGCATCATAATAGGGAGGGGGATTTTTTTTCCTTAGAAAGAAAAAATTTTTACGGTCGGCTCGTAAAAATGGGGTCGGTTGAGTAACTCAAAACAAACCATTTTTTTTTTTTTTTTTTTTTGGTTCTGTTTGGCCTGAATCTAATGAATGTATACTGCTGAATAAAATTACCACGAGATCTACAGTGAAGTTGATATCGCTAAAGACCCCGAATGGGTGGGCGGGTGCCGTATTTATAGCTAGATGTCATCCTAACGAGCCTTTAGCAATTTAAAGATCATCTCCTGGAACAATCCATGTTTCATGAGAACCAAATATTTTTTAGGTTGACATCACAGTCGTTTTAATTTGGTTGCAGGATAATACTCACACATTACGGTAACACAAAACCATAAAGTATTTAATCAATGGGCCGTGTAATTATTTAAATTGTTATCCAATGAGCCGTTTAATTATTTAATGATATAACGTTGCCTAATTTTTTTTTAATATTTGTCTCGTGATTAATATTATGCCCCAGTTTACTCCCATCTTATACTCAAATTTAAATAAATCCCAGTTTTCTTAAGTTTCTAATATTTATGTGTGGAATTTTAATTTGATCCCAGCCTGGGTAAAAATTACTACTCAATGCTGCTTTTGAATCTTGAGCTTGTTGCATGACTAAGTTATTGTTGGTTCGCTGGCATCCATTATGGTAGATCACTCTCACTTTTGATTATCAAAACATTTTGGTCATTTTCATTTCGCCTCGTACATGAAGTTGTTGCTTTTTGCATAACCTTTCGCTATCCAAAAGATGTTTTTAAAGTATGCCGTCGGATGTTCATTGATGTAAATCCTTTGTCTGTTTCCGTTTTGAAACACCCCATCATTTGTTAAGACAGTTTTCTCTGTCTTTATCCACATGTCTCCATAAGTTCTTCTCTTAATTTTATCTAACGTTCTCTTAAATTTATCTGTGGAACGTTAGCAATTGCTAGCAACCATAAAAATACCGATCAAAGTATTCACAAAAATCGTGTAATACAATACTACTAATGGTTGGAAAATTGAATCAATTGTATTTGGCATTCAGGTTGTCATTCGGTGCACCCTAAGTTTAATGTTCATCCTTAGTAACGACGTAGGCTGGTCAAAAATGAGGAAACAGTAGCCAATTTTGGGTTATGACAATATCTCTCCAACCGTACTAGAGGTACCAAAAAAAAATCAAACAAATGTTGAAGAGGAGAGAAAGACGAACATATTATAAATGGTCATAGCCCACACACAGCAACTTTCAACGGGGAAAGAGTTATTGATGGGCAAAAAACTCACTGGTACAACAGTTTGGTCAGAAACTGCCTTACTACTGAATTTATAAATACTTTCTACCTTGAACCACTGAGCCATTACCGTACTAATTATCAGACTTTATGTATATATGTAAATCTACAACGTAGCGATATAATCTTTACAATAAGGCAATAACAATTATCTGCCTTAAATACAGACCGAGCTTGGACGAATATACAATACATGGTAGTCGTAACGAATTTCTACTCCAAACTATTACTGTGCCAATTAACACAAAACTATGACAACGAAAGACACGGATGAAAGGTGGATATTTAGGTTTGCTGACAAGACCAATAAAAATGCTGCACTATGAATGGGGGTAGAGATGTCCATCACTACACCAGCCTGTTAACAACACTAGAGACAGCTCAAGTCATGGCTCTGTTCCTATTTACAGTACCTTTTTATTGGCCTTGTTGGAAAATATACATTTTCACCTTACAGATGAGCTCAGATTTACATTCATTTCTATCATTTATTAATGGAGTAGTAACAGTTCGAAGTAGAAATTCATTTTTATATTACACAAAATTAAGCCTTATCATTGGCCACTATACGTTGGCAAAAAACGAATCACGACAGTGACGACACAGTACACAAAAATTCGAACTATTCCTCGGTGGGATTTACGACTTCAAACGGCGAAAAGGCATGGCCGAAATCCGTAAGTTTTGTTTTGGGGAGAACAACAATTACAGCAAGATTAATTACGGGACGAAAAATCTAGCTTACTGAATCGCCCAGAAACTTATGCCTGGAGGAGAACAAAGTCTCCTCTTTTTATCCGACTGAAGACGTTCGGTCAATCATATCACAATGGTCTTCAGTATTACGGAAGAGGTATTGAAACGGAATTGTGTTCTTAGTTTGAAAGAAGGCCATAGTCAACCGAAACAGCTGTACGCACGACCAGGTTTCCACTTCTCGGTTTAATGTTTCCAAGGCCCGGACTTCCATATGTTCGACAGACTGAGAACGCGTGCCACATAACTCCACCTCGCTCCAGCTCTTCCTCCCTGCCTCCCTCTCCCAACATTCGCTCAAGTTTCTGCTTCCATTATGCGCTCCCCGCGTTATAGAGCCACTCGATCCGTTGGGTTCCATTTTCCATTCCAGCCACACGTCTCCAACGGTCAGCTGGTTGTTTTTTTGCTTGGTTGATGTGACACTAACAGCTGTGCTGCTTGTCGTCGATGGCTCACTTCCTAAACATTTTCTAGATGGACGATGATGCACAATCCCAAGCATTAAAAGAATTAATAAACAAAAAACGGAACGTTAAATGTTAAGAGTAAGGGTCTAAAAGTCAAAACCTACAAGGAACACGGACAAGCTTTGACAGTCAGGGTCCAGGTGTAAAATTTTGTCA
>JAHWFP010054026.1:0-10684 GCA_023313725.1 Lithobius niger | reverse complement strand
CGGTGGTTTATAATTACACTAGAAGAATAAGTATTTTGGAACCCTACAGAAATGTTTCTTTGCTATGTCAGAAAAAACTATTATAATTAGCACCTCGAATTATATGACCTTAATTACTTGCAATTTAATTACCTGTATTTTGACATACAGAATTCTTTAAATCAGACAGTAGCAGAGCTGTCAATATTTGTTCAAAACAGTGCGGCCATTTAAAAAAAAAATGGTTAAATATTAGCGGAATTATTAACATTTTGACAAAATAGCGCCGCCATTTTGCTTTCAAGACTTTTTCGTGAGGGCTCTGGCCATTAAAAAAAATTGCCGCCATTATGTTTTCATGATATTTCTTGAGGGGTTTGGATCCGGAAGTAATTCTGTATATGTATATCCTTGAGTGGTGCCAAGTATCATGATATTATCACGAAGTGTAGTTTTCTGAGGAAAAAATCGCTCTAATGTACCGTACTGCATTGCTAGGTTTACAGTTTTATGTTCCAGTAGGTGTATCTCTGAACCACTGGATGGCTTTTGCTTTACAATATGTCAAAATAAAGGTAACGGTGCAAAAAGAGTAAGTACTGTTAGGGTTCTTATCTTGTTTTCTGCAGTGGTTTAGGAGTAAAATTAGTAGAATCGGTAGTTTGAAAGCCTGGAAACATGTTTCTTTGTAATTTCAGTTCGAACTATTGCCGTTAGCATTTGGAATCATGACTTTAATTATTCTCTATTTTGACGTATAGACAGAAAAATTCGGTCAAATATTAGCGGAGTTATTAACATTTTGACAAAATAGGACTGCCATTTTGAAAAAAATGGCCATCCTTTTGTTTTCACAACGTTTTCGCGAGGGCTGTGGATCAAAAATTACTTCCTTTTATGTGCCCTTACATGGTGCCAAGTTTCATCTTGGTAGCACGAAATGTAGTTTCCTAAGAAAAATCTGTGCTAACAAACTGTACTAATGAGATTCTGAAGGCTTTCCTGCCAAGTGTGGATGAGCAGCGTCTTTTTCCCTAGCATCAACTGAGCACAAATGAATTAAGTAACCTCTCCCCTATGAAGGAAAATGGGTTTCTTAGAGAAGAAGATTTGGAGAAACGAAGTAAAGTAAAATGTTTAAAACATGGCACTATCCAAAGCAAGGTTCATCAAGTGGTCAACATCAAACATAGGAGAAAGCCCAACACTGCCAACCGATTGCAAATTTTTCAAAAATAAATTGACAGAATGACAGAATAGAAAACATCACCAAAATACATGAAAGAAGGTAACTTTGTTACTGCACACCACATTTAAACTAAAGGAGACAGCCTTGAAAATTCATTCAAAATGTGGTATCCTGATGCCAGATAAGACACTGCAGTAACAGAAACTGCTTCACCTTCCGAGATATGCTCGGGACCGCGGTGGGGACCTTGCAATATGCTCAAGACTGCGTAAGTAGGGGAAAAGTCAATTTTAAGGAACACGCGGACGGTCGGACGGACAAAAAGTAGTTCAACGTCCACCCGGGTCAAGGTAAAGGTCAACACTGGTCAAAGTCAAGGTCAATCCGGGTCAAGGACAAGAAAAAGCAGGTCATCGTCAAGAAAAAGTAGGTCAAGGTCACGTGACAAGGTCAAAGTCACACGACACTTCCGGTCACGTGACATCGGTTGACACCATTTCCGGTCACGCGACATCTGATGTCACTTCCAGTCGTGCCACATCTAATGAAATCACTTCCGGTCGTGCGCCATCTGATAACGTCACTTCCAACCGCACGACCGAAAAAAATAATGCCACTTCCCGTAATGTGGCCCTCATAAAGACCAGAGGTGACATAATGTTCCAAGATGGCGACCTACCCAGAAAATCGAAACTGACACCATTTTCTAGATGATAGTTCTACGATGATGTCACTTCCGATCTTCCACCACCCGCTCGATGTCGCATGACCGGAAATGGCCTCAATATTGAAACAAGATGGAAGGGATTCCCCATTTTGGTGTCACAAGACAAAATCGACCTCCCCACTTTCGCGCGACCATGTACATTATACCAAATTCAGATCATTTAAATTCTACCAATTCAATGTAAAATCTACATTCGCCTTCAAACCACGTAAATTCTACCAAATTCAATGTAACATCTGTGTTCGCTCAACACACGCGCCCTCTGTTCGTCTCCCCGCGGGACTAGTCTCCTATCCAGTCTTTGCATCGCATTGGGAATCTACCAATAGAGGAATAGAAAAAGGGTTTTTTAAACAGACTAGTTACATCATCCACCCAGCTATTATATTTCTCATCATATCCTTTCCACTTTACGAGAAATCTTCCATCTTTTCCCTTCTTTACAACTTTTTCTACAGGAATAAATCGGGAACGGTGGTCTTTTGTAGTTCATATTTGTGTAAAGTGCCACAAACCAGAGTATCATCGTTTTCCTTCAGTATGTCAGTGACTGGGTTGGTTTTCAAAACTTGTTTAATCGTAAAGAGTTTGTCAGTCCACGTCTGCTCATATCCTTTATCAAAGTTCCCCTTTATTTTAGATGCACGTACGAGATCCTTAACTTTATAGTTTTGCACCGCCATAGGTTTCTTGGAGTCGACGCGGCAAAGATCTCATTCATCGTTGATCAAAACATCGGAGGGCTTCATTTTGATACTTTTATATCTTCTGTTGTACTGCATGAAAATTTTCTTTAAAATGTTTAGCCGCTCATGAATCCCCCGTGTACGTCGTAGAATAGAGTTTTATTTTATGCTTCTTCGTCAATTCTTGAAAGTTCTCGTTGTAAAATACTTTTTCTCGATCGACTCCTAGATGTTTGGGTACTATCATGTTTCTCAAAATCGAGGCAAAAGCAGCCGTAACGTCTGTCCAGACTTTGGATTTATCGGTTCAGCCCAATCGTACTTTGACATGACATTGATGATCGTAAGAAGAAAATTGTTGCCCTTGTTTTGATGAGAAAATGACATCATATCAACCAAAGCCGCTTCCCAAAAATCATTCAGGCTTAGCACATTGACGATACGGCGCAGAAAATTTCATTTCGCTGGTTTGTGAAGCGTTCGAACTAATGTTTCCATGTTGTCCATTTTTTATTTATTCACCAAATATATTTCGGTTAATCGTAAACTTTTGGCTAGAAGTAATAACGTTTCGCTCTTCAAATTCGGGAAGAATGTCGACAATTTCGTTTTGATGGTAGTCACCTCCACCTGGTTTGGACCCAATTGTTAAGCAACTGGTTTCGATCATCATCGCGTACATATTCCACTCGAACTTTTTTAGTCAAACCTTTTTAGTCAAACCTTTCCCAGTTTTTGAGGCTTTAATGTCCTTCCAGTTGGGTTTGATAATTTTCAAATATTTTGTCGAGCAATTACTTTTCGGTTTATTCGTTAGAGGGTCGTTGTTTTGGTAAATAGCATTGCTATCTTTGAGGATACTGCTGTAGGACGCCAACACGTCCAGTGAATAGGTTTTATCTTGCAAATCTTTAAACAACAACGAACTCCACAACTGTCTGCGCCCAACAAATCTATTACTGGCTACTAGAATGTCGTTCTCGTGTATTTTCACGGCCTTATGCCTAATCTCCATTTCTCGCGACTAAAGTTGGGACGTATCCCAAAGGCGGGATGAACATCTTTGGTCTGATTAAAGTACAGTCTTAGAAAAGAAGGCGGCTGTAGGTCCGATTATCTCATTAGGCAACAAACTGTCAAGTGTTCTTTGTATTTCGGGAGGAGGCGTTGTTGAAATTCGGCGCGAGGCGGAATGTACGGAAAAAACCGGAGAGTGCTGGCACGAGTGTGGGAGTTACCGGCGGTGCATCAATATCGACGCGCGGTTCTTCTGCTTTAGTAAGTATAGACGTGATATTAGGCGACTCCACTTCTAGTTGACCATCTTCATAGAACCCGAATTCTTCATTGTCAGAATCCTCCTTTTTCAGTTCCTGTTTCGGCAGTTCTTTTTCAGGGAAGAGAATTAGAGTCAATATTTTCAGGGGTTCGGTCAGTGGCTCAAAAAATCGACGTAAAGCTTCTTCTCCAGTCTCTATGCTGATTTTTTTTTTCACGTAAACTTTTTTGATAATTTCTTGTGAAGATTAACTACTTTTCGCTTATCATCGATGGCGTTTACTCCCTATTTTTTCATTACATGTTTTTAAATATCTGTTTTTAAATATCCGTTTGTAATGCCCCTTCATTAATGGTCATGTTTTATCGATCATAAGAAAGCTGAATGGATGTTTCCAACACGATCTGCACGTACGTTTAAACTCGACAAAGTCCGTGTCTCCTCCGACATGATTTTTGTAAATGTGTTTCAGGTTTAATTCGTCTTAAGGAAATAACACGAGCAGGTTGGCATTATCGTGCACAACTTGTTTCGGAATCCTGGTATAAGAATGATCACAGTAAAACACGTTGGTATTGGAAAGACGACCCTGCGCAAAAATACCGTTTGATCACATTTTGTTTATCGAGCAAGACATCATCAAATACCACGGCATTGCAGATGGATGGATCCAAGTTTTTGGGAGGACTCAAGTCCGCTCCTGAACTGTGGAAAACGGCAATTTCCTTACCCAGACACGCTTTGAGCTCGAAAAAAGCGTATTGTAATGTTCTATACTTTGTCTGACAAAGAGTGTTGCTGTAAACATACAGGTTATCATATTCGATCCATCCGTCATAGCATAAAAAATTAAGCAAGAGGTTCGTTTTCTCACAGTTTGCCAGTCCGACAATCAGACACCGGATGTTTGATGGTAAAAAGAGGTGTTGGACCTCCTCATCCGCTAATTGATCACGCTGGACATTTTTTTAAATAAGAAAAAAGGAGCATGTCAGTCAACAAATGTGGAACTAGGATGGAATGGATGGAGGGGTTTGATATGATGTTCGATAGTCATTACAACCAGGGTGCATGTAGGCTAACTAATGTTGGTGAAGGACTACAACCTAACGATGTTGCCACGTTTTCCCAAGTGACATTGCTGCAAAGAGAGGGAGAAAGTCAATTTGCTACGAAACACAATGTTGAGAACGAACTAACGAGTCTGAAAAGAAGCGTGCTAATTCTCGAGAATAACGTTTTTTTCCGGTAAAAAGAAAAGGATTAAGGATGTGGGTGACCCCGCAGTATTCTCAATGCCATCAACTAGGTATATATCAACAAGAATTGTATGGGTATTAATGAAGATAAAAACTAGTTCAATTCCCAAGGGAAGCGCATCATCGGCACCGAGGACCCCATCGAATCTACGGATGTAGTTGTGAAACGATTCGTTCAAAGCACCTTCCACGACGTCATTTCTTTTCACGCCAATAGTCCAATGAATGTCAGAACCCTTTGGGAGTCTCCATAAAAAATAGTGTTACTGCAGCGATGTGGCCTCGTCACTCGACGTTTGGTGTGGAATTGGACGTGTGGGGCTAATGCTTTCAAAAAATGGGGGTGAACATGGTACGACCATCGTGCAATGTCCATTAAAGCTAATTGAGAAGAATTCGAGTATTAACGTTCGTTACACCGAAACATTTTTGAAAGTGGATGTGTACTTTCAAATTGATTTCTTCGTGTACTTTACGGAATACAAAAAAAAGGTTTTTTTATTTTATTAGTTCAAGAAGGCGACGATACTGGTTCCCCCTCGGATAGCTTCTAAAGGACAAACGTACACAAATGTCTGCAATAAATTTGATTAAAGTCTTCAACTCTGTCCACGTTTTATTTTAAATCTGCGGGTAAATATCTCATCAACGATACTGGGGGCAGCAAATCGCCGTAACTGTCAACGTATCAAGACTTGCCATCGAGAGTAGAGTAGCATACTTAGCAAGTCCCCTTTCCAGCATTATATTCTTGTAAATTCACGATACCGCATTCTCCTCCGTGCCAAATGGTATTTGGAAGCGTATCCTTGCTGAAAGTGCCTCTGTAACACCGAATGTTCAACACCTCAACAATGGCTGGTATGTTGACAGAATTTAATAGACCATCATAGGGTTATCATGCCTTTTGTGGCTTCAAGAATAGTCCTTTGCCGCCCCTTTTCTTTAGATGTCCCTTGGCGACTAGTTGACCGCGCATTATTTTAAGCTTTAACCCTTTACCTTCCATTTTGAAGTTGTGACGTTTAAACTCTTTCAACATTCTGGCATCTTGCTTAGCCTTTTTAACAGACTGACGCGATAGACGCTCCACCACTAGCCGCGGCACCTGTACCACAGCCGATGGTGGCGATTATCAAGATTAGGGCAGGTAAGAATCCTCCTATGCACTTTTTTCTGCTTTTTGCTGCTTTTTTTTATGTACATCGCTATTTTTTTAATACACAACTTCGACCTTACCCTTATCCAATTCCAAATTCATCATTCGATCTCCGATTACAAGGGCATGACATCTGATATTAGCCACTACTGCCGAATCGAAACACATCTTGACTTCTAGGTTCACTACAGCCGTCTGTAATCGTTCGCTTTGTTTCATGCAGTCGATAACCACACATGGATAGGCCACTTTGAAGTGAACGTGATATACGCTAACGTCACCACTATCGTAATTTACCTTTCTGTAATCCATAAACATTTGATACAGATTGGTATAGTCCTCAGTTCCGTAGTTGACGTTGAGGTCCAAGTAGGGATAACATTCCCCGTTCAGAGTAACGTGACAATTGGTCAAACTACAATGATCAAACACAGCCGCATTCTTGAGGGTGTCGTTTGATCGGTTGGTCGAGAATCCAAGAATTACCCACCTGTGTTTCTCGATGCCGAGGTCGTAATGAGTCGAGGTTGGCATCTGGGTGCTGTCACAATGCCTGTGTCAGAATCCTAGTTTTACTTCATCCCGCGCTCGATCAGTTTGTACAGCCGCAATTTTTGCTCATCGGAAGGGATTACGTGACATTGCTGCAAAGAGAGGGAGAACGTCAATTTGCTACGAAACACAATGTTGAGAACGAACTAACGAGTCTGAAAAGAAGCGTGCTAACTCTCGAGAATAACGTTTTTTTCCGGTAACGTTTTTTGCCAGCTGATGTTCCTGATGCAAAATTCCATGGTTGTATCGGCGGCTGTAGCAGCATTGAACAAGGCATCAATTTTGCCAGTCCGCATCAAAGTGAGAGTTTGTTTGGCACCGTAAATAATTTTGTTGTAGTCTTAGAAGAAACCCAGTACGTGGGAAGCTGGTATGAGGAAGCTAAAACAACCTTTAGGGGCAGTCTGCTTGATGATCATGTTGTGATAAGCGGCGAACCTGGTGTTGTCTGCTTCCGCGCTGGTAGAGGCAGCACCATCCAGTTTCCAACAAGCATTCAACAGTCCGCTCTGATCCGAGGAGCCGTTAAGATAGAACCCCTTTCATAGTAGAAGTAACTGGGGTAGTTCAAATCATCCACCAGCTTGTCGCCGAGATGATACTTTACATTATTGAACAGAAACGTGACACCGTTATTTACCAACGTCACCAGGTCCGCATTCGCAAACACCGTCCCATCTGTCGTCTTCGCGATCTTTCCCTTTACGCTAATGTAGCTTCTAGAAGGATGAGTAAATGCGTCCGGGTTTTCTACGACTAAGTCTATCTCCGAATTTACACTGTTTAAACAATGATGGGTTAATAATCACGATATAGGAATGAGTCCACCAACACGTCAGCCTGCAACAGTTTTGTTAATTTTAGGTACTCTTGTGCTACAGAAATTGACATTTTATTCTCTTTTTTATTCTCTACTTAACCAGTTCAAGAAAGCTCGGTTTTGGGGCTTCAGTTCATCCGTCTTCATTTTTTTGGCAGTACCTCCGTGATGGGAAGGGCGGGCAGCACACGTTTTTAAATACGATCATGGTCTTTTTTTCTCAATTCGATTTGAGATGGAGCAGAATCGTCACTCTTTCGCCGCGCAAATTCACGCATGATTGTTTTGGTCCATTAGTCAGAGTCTTGTATCGCTAACTACATGCCTGGTTACAGGTAAGTACACCAAATTGTCGGGGGTTTGAACAATCTTGTAACCCGGGGATATGTTGGGGAAAAAGGTGTACAGTCTGCCCATTGACGAACGATCCCTATGACATCCGAATGAACCAGAATGCTGTTGAGAGTAAGTATGTTTACGATGTTTACACCTTCGTGATGTCTGCGCGCGTAAGCCGTGTCCTCTAATCCCAACAACTCTCTCAACGTTCGTTCGTTCCAGGCGAGGCCATCGTCAACGGAGTACTTGAAAAGGTTGTTGGTGTCATCCACGTTAGGAAAACTGTGATACGTTTCAAGGTCTACCAGCACAATGCAGTACTGCTTGAATTCCTCCAGATGTAACGGCATATCAAAACTGACTCGTAAATCCGTCAATTCATTGCTGGTTATGATGTTGTAAGATTCCATTTTTTAAGTAATAAAGAAAGAGGGATGACCAAAACATATACCTGCTCGTTTTGTGCGGAAACGTTCGACGAACGTTATGCCTTGGATCTACACTAGAACGAGGAACACTATTCCCATCAATGTAACAAACTCTCCACCAACTTTCACGACGCGTTGACGCATCTCGGTATTAAGAAGCGGATCGATCCACCTTTCGTTAGAAAAATGTGGGGAGGAACCTTTCAGATATTCAGACAAGAATTGAATGACGAGTTTGTTATCGATCCACTATGTCGACTGAAAGATTTTTACCATCGTTGGTGATGCAGCTGTGGAACTAAAAGTTTCAAGTATGTATATGGATTAAATGTGGAAAGAGGGATGATGAAAAAGAGTATGGGTTTAACTCCAAGTTTACTGCTGTAAACAATGACGAAAAAATACCACTCTTAGTGGAAGATTTTCGTAAAAAGATTGAAAAGTCGTTAGCTTTGTTCGTAGGAAAAGGAAGTGGATGGGTCATAAGAAGGATAGACAGCGTGAATATAAAAGTTGCAAAGATTGAACCGTTTCACGCCTGCGAGGAGAAAAACGAAAGACAGACTGAGAAAGAGGAAGAAATATGCAGAAAGATGTGACCAAAGAAGAAAGAGTATCGATGGACAATAAAAGGAGATTACAGTACGCGATCAAGAAAAAACAACAAGCCGACAAAATGTCGACTATGAATTAAAAAAAAACCACAGAATAAAAAATGGAGTATAAACGTAAACTCGTGGAACTTGGAAAGAAATTGAAGGAATGGTTTGCGGAGTCAAAAAAAGGAAAACAATCGGAAAGAGAGTACCTTCACGAATTCTTAAACCAATAGTTGATCCATTACCAATTTAACTGCAAAGTTTTGGTCAGAGACAAACGCCAGATGCAGATGAAGAACAAAGTGGAACGTGGTCACCAAAACGGGAGGAGGTGAGTGATGTGAATACGATTTTCCAGAATTGGGGTCGTTGTTGTTATATACATATAGCATTGCTGTCTTTAGAATTGAAGCGTACGATGTCATCACATTGGGTTTGTAAGTTTTGTACAGCAAGACCTTTTGAGTTGGTAAACTCCATAACCGATCCGACCGTGGAACTGCTTTCTGCCCAACACTACGTTGTTCTCGAATATTTTGACAGTTTTATCACCAATCATGAGGTCTCCCGACTCCATGTTGTACCGTAATCCAAACACGTAATCATTGTCTTTTGACAAATTGAAAACACCCAATGTTTGTCCCATCAATAGCGACTGTAAAGGACAAAGCGAGTCCTGAGGATGAAGTTCTAGAGGAGTCGAAACATCTCGTAGTGGTTGCTGACGGTGTAAAGAATAGTCTTGATGATGGAGATGGTTCTGAACCTACAGCTTGATTCGCGATGAGTAACGGCAACCGGGGAAATCTTTGCCGCTTCGGGCTGGGTCGAATCACTCGGTGCCCGCGGTCTGCTTTGTTCTTTCTCGTCATCGGTGTCCCCATCACTAACCTCCTCCCGTTTTGGTGACTACGTTCCACTTTGTTCTTCATCCGCATCTGGTTCTTCATCCCCCACCTTGGTTATGATTACATGCGTATTATCAAACCGATCCGGGAGGCCCTTAAAAAGGAGAAAAGCGGTTCGGCATCAACATCGAATACAAGTATTATGATGATGCGAATGAACTGGTGGAGTGATTAAGACTCTTGGTAGTAGGGTAAGAATGTGATTGGGTTGTAGCCGGAAATCCGTACGGAAGTGACATCATTACCCCCACATCCTGTTATGTGATGAAAGTGGGGGTAATGACGTCACTTCCGGTTTTCATCGATCTGGAGGATGGCTGGAAAGTGCGTTTTGCTACTTTTTTTCATTTTCATCAATCTGGAGGACGGTTGAAAAGTGCCTTTTGCTACCTTTTTTCGTTATCATCGATCTGGAGGATGGTGGGAAAGTGTCTTTTGCTACTTTTCTTTTCGTCAATTTGGAAGAGGGTAAGAAGTGACGTCATTACCCCCACTTTTTCATTTTCATCGATCTGGAGGATGGTGGGAAAGTGACTTTTGCTACCTTTTTGTATCCTTTTGATACCTCCATGATACCGCACTTATGAGCCAAATGACGTCACTTCCAGTCACGTGATTAAAGGGAGTAATGACGTCATTTCCGGTTTTCATCGATCTGGAGGAGGGTGGAAAGGGTATTTTGCTACTTTTTTTCGTTTTCGAAAAGTACCTTTTGCTACTTTTTTGTATTCTTTTGCTACCTACTTATGACGTCTCA
>JAHWFP010054021.1:1991-12511 GCA_023313725.1 Lithobius niger | reverse complement strand
TTAGTCGCCCGCTTGGTAGGTCATAACACATATCAGAATAAGCGGGCTGTGATTGGCTGATGCGCCAAAAATACCCCTTTCCTATTGGCTAAAAAAAAACCGAAGGAGATATTCTGCTAAACCTGTGACAGGGTATTCATAGAATAGAATTTTCATTCAGAATGTTACAAATGACAAAGCAGATTCTGAAGGTACCGGTTAAGCGAATAATAAATTTCTGAAGGTACCAGTTAGTTAAATAAATTTTGGAAAGTGCCAGTTAGTCGAATAATAAATTTGTTAGGGTGCCAGTTGATCAAATAATAAATTTTGTAAGGTAGCCAGTTGGTGAAATCATACACTTCTGAAGGTACCAGTTAGTCAAATAACAAATTTCTGTCTAACTTGCCTGCTTATTAGTAGGAAATTTTTCGTGGTTCCACAAGGAAAGATGTTGTGAACCAGCATTTATTTATTTAAAATGATTACTAATAATTTAATTTCTCTTGGATTTACAGCTTAGTACTGGAAATGAGTGCCTAACGGTGAATATGCCGTCAGGATGCATTGTCGTCATGGAAGGATACACCGTTTGTGATTGGGAAGTAAGTGCCTTTTTTTTGTTTACCGTCTGTAATTAGAAATGGTCTCCCTAGGTTGAAACTAACTGCGACAGTTATTTATGAAACGTCATGCAGAATGTTTACAATAGTAAAGATGAAGTTAAATTTTCATTTTATCTTTTAACTGAAACCTTTTATTTTATTCATTTAACAACTTGAGGAGTACAATGCGCACTATGAAGCATTGCTCGTGTGTGGTGGGGGGTTTAAATAAAATATTGCCAAATTAGAATTTTACCAAAAATCGCAAACTTTAATTTCCTCTTTTATTATTCAAATTTTGTCAAACCAAATTTGTCAATTTGTTTGCAAATTTGTAAATTTTGATTAGCAGGAATGTACGGTACGAAAAAACCTTTGGGATGTAGTAATCTGGCCGTCTTTCTCCAAATTTGTTTGTTGTTAACACTGGCAACAAGCTGGGTGTTCTTTGGGTTGTAAGCCTTACGCTTTAATGTTTTTGTGTGTCAGTCTTTTTTTCTCATAAAAGTGTTGTATAATTACTGTGTACACTTGTAATTACTTAACTATTAAATTTTTGTTTTTTTTGTTTTACGTTAAGCAGCAGTATTGTAATATTTCTATTCCCCAAAAAAAATTTTCACAAATTTATATTGAACTTTTTATAGCCTTTTTGTAGAGTTTTATCCAGGATTTATATAGTTTGTTTTTATTTTCAAACTTCAGAACTTATGAATGACATAATTTTGTCTTAAAATGTTTGTGGGCTTAGTTAGCGACAAGGCAAACCTATTCCTGCCACTTTTGGGGATTAAAAGTTGGTTAGATTGCCGAGTAAGGAATTGGACCCTCCTATTTTAATACCGCATTACCATGCCTTACTGCACTGCCATACAGACAGGGTCGTTTATTTCTTAAGAAGCAGTGTCAGTATGGCTGAGCTGTAGGACTTTAGTTGTATGGGCAAGGGTTTTGTTCCTCACTCATGCAGTTTGATATTTGCCTGGAAAGCTCAAAAATGTTTTCGTTAATAAAGAGAGAAAGGTTGGGAACATTTCAACGCCAACTGCTAGATGTTAAGCTTGACTACAGGAAATTGTCTACGGGTAGCAAACGGGGCCAAAAATACGGGAGGAGGTTTATATCACTCCTGCCCAACGAAAATTCCTTGAGTCAGAAAAATAAAGGATCCGCATGGAAACTCGGAATCCAGTTAGAAAATTTATTCCTATCCCCTCCCATAATATTTCGACGTAATACATCTCAGGCAAAACGTAAGAAAAGCATATTTTCGACTGTGTGCGTGGGGCATGATTTAATCGGGACCACAATGACCGGTCCTGTAAACAGGAAAAGTGTGATCTAAAAATGTCAACATGCTTACGTTGGAATATAGAAGCCGTTATATACGACACACAATATGCACAATCCAAAATTTCCAAGAAAAACAAATTCAATCTTGGCAAATTTTCGATAGTCTATTGTGCTGGAGAAGTAATGTATATAATGGGAAAGGCTGGTAGTCTCTCATAATGACCTGGCCACTAGAGACTGGCAGGGACCTTACTGGGTTCATTTTCTTGTCACCGCCGAGATTGACAACTTCAGGCTCAGGTCTTAACTACGTTAGCAATGACCACAACGACCATTCCTCTCTGAAAAACACCTGGTGCTGCATTACTTTGAATGGAACTAGAATTCATGAAGAAACAAGCTTAATTCAAAGTTCTTTACACTTGTTGAGTGCTTCCTAATTTCCAACAAAACCAAACACACACAAATTTTTGTACACTATCGTCAATCTTCTTCAGGCTTTTAAACTCAGATTTAACGGCCTTTGGGTCTACGTATCTGTAGTGTGTTGAGCGACAATATGAATTGGCTGCTGCTCGTAGCCTCTGGTATATGCGAGGTATTCGAGTGTGTCACTTGCTTCAGAGTTGTTGTTTGAGGCATGGCATTTTTCAAAATGCTGGATAAGACATGCGTCAAGTGAACGTAAATGCCTGTCGCATGAGGAGTTGGATTGTAATAGTCGTGAGGCTCGATTCCAGTCGAATTTATATTTGGTCTCTTCGTTTAATTAAGCGGATTTTATCATGAAGACCATTCGTATTCTGTATTTCTCTCTACATTCGATATACTAGGTCGTGTGACAATCTACCAGTCATCCTACTTGCAGAATGAACCATCTACTTAAGGGATCGTCTACAATATATTCTGTTTTTGTGATGTTGTATTCTCCAGTTTTAGTTCCAAGTCCTAAATACTGAAAAAAAAATTCAGCAATAAATAAGTTGCAGCTAAAACGCATTACAATCTGGCTGGCTTTGAAGCTGTGCGGATTGAAGGATGGTCCATGACTTGCACCCTGCTGAATGTACAGTCCATACACTAGACGACTTCAGCACAGCGCACCAAGAAGAACAAAAAATCCCAACATGCAGCGCCAATCTTGTGAGAGGTCCCTGTGGAATGCAAACAAAGTGAGCATGCACAACCCAATGGATATAGAGGTAGACTATCAGCTTAGTGAACGTGTGGTCAAGGGACCACATATCCCACGACCGACAACGGTACATTGGTAAATTGACAAACGACATTGACAGTGGAAATTTGAAGACATCGAAGAAAAACTTAAGTATGACAAAAAACAATACTTTTTCCTCCACAAGAAAGCACTACATGTTACAGTCATAAGTTCACTTTAAATATTCGGAGATTTAACGACCTCCTTTAGAAAGATCGTTAAGTCTCCGAGAAAAGATCTTTCCGAAAAAGATCGTTAATTCTTTGAAAATGGGCATTTTACATTGAGGTTTCATAATGTTCAAAATATTAAAGGTTTAACTCACATAACTTGGGTTTGCACGTTGGCGAATTTTCGATCCTTTCCTCGGATCGATCTTCTTCACGCCTTTTACAGTTATATACACTATTTACATATATTTCATGTAGATATTTGTGGAGCACTACATCCCGTCCTCCTTCCTTGCTTGTTGTGGTTGGTGGTGGCAGTTCTGCGAGTTTGAATTTAATTTAATTTTAGTTTAATTTTAGTTTAGCGAAAACCCATCCCAGCAGTAAAGCAAACCCAAGCCGGGCCAATCCCAACAGGGGCTATAAAACAATTAAATTCAACTCGCAGAACGGCCACCACCAACCACAACAATCAAGGAAGAAGGACGGGATGTAGTGCTCCACAAACATCTACATGAAATATGTGTAAATAGTGTATATAACTGTAAAAGGCCTGGAGAAGTTTCGAGGAACGGATCGAAAATTCGCCGACGTGCAAACCCAAGTTGAGTGAGTTAAACCTTTAATATTTTGAACATCCTTATATCTACGAAAATTTAAAGTGAACTCACAAAAGTAACGTGTAGTGCTTTTTTGTGGCCGAAAAAAAGTGTCACTTTTCGTCGTATTTACTTATATTTTCTTCAAAGACAAAGATGCACACGGGACTGGAAAACAAGTTTAAAAAGTCGTCTGAGGAAGCAAAAGAGACATCGATTCTAAAACATTAGCAAACTGTTTGTTCGTTTTGTCGTGTTTTGGTAACATTGTCTGTGAAACAAAAGCACCTGAAAGGCTGTAATCTATCTAAAATAAATAAAGCCTTAAACTGCACATTTAAAATCGCACGGCTCCTTTTGCTTTGAATTTTTTCTGACCAAGATTTTAATCACAGGTCCTGACAGTTTTGCCTGTCCAGAGGGATATTCTATGTTCCTTTTTAGGCTACTAACAATATTGTATTTTAAAATCGTTATCTTTGTTTTTTAAGCTCTTCCTCTCTTGATAACGAGTTAGTTATAACTCGAAACGCAGAGATGTTTGATTGTGCACTTTCAGGCTTAATTTATTTTAGATTTATTTGTCATAATCGTTGTTGCACACTCCACAAGTTTCGTAACGTATAGTGCAAAGTAAGGCTCCACCAAAAAAAAAAAACTTAAAAAACAACACCTGAAAATCAGCGAAACTAGCAAAATATTACGCAAAGCTTGTTGTTAACACAAACTGTAAAGGCGCATTTACGCAACGACTCGCACCTTGCATTTTCGCAGCTAAAAGCTAGATGATATCTGAAATTCCAACATGACGACGATATTAGCTTTGTCGATTCGCAACGAAAATAGTCAATAATTTGAGTTCAGATGCGACTGGGAAAATTTCGTCAAGAGGAATTCTTTCTTATTGTCACGGGTTATAAGACTGCGTGCATTTGCTCAAACGATGTCGGTTTTAGCTGATCCAGGTAGCGTTGTTACCATGGGCCTTTGCCATTGCAAGAATGCAGGGGAGAGTCGTTGCATAAACCGGCCCTAAATGATAGTTACTGGAGCCAAACATTAGGTGCGATTTTTATTTTTTTTTTTTTTTTGCATTAAAGTTTTAAAGTTAACGAAGACAATTCCACGCTCAAATTCAAAAACATCACACCCGAATATGTGAATCTGCAAATTTTCGACACACTGCTGACTAACGATGGAAAATTTAGTCCGTCTGTCTTCTTCAGGTCACCACAAGTAATTAATTTACAAAATTTACATTATTTACAATGTCTGACGTGCATCCTCTGTTGTGGAAAGCAGACGACCTGCTCCTTTCCACAACAGAGGATGCACGTCGGACATTGTAAATAATGTAAGTTTTGTAAATTAATTACTTGTGGTGGCATGAAGAAGACAGACGGACTAAATTGTCCATCCTTAGTCAGCAGTCTGTCAAAAATTCGCAGATTCGCATGTGATTTGGGTTTGATGTTTTTGAATTTTAGCGTGGAATTGTCTTCGTGAATTTTTCGAACATTCAAAGTAAGAAGGTTCGTTTTTTCAGTTTGAAAGTATTAACCAAATTAAATTCACTTTGTAATGACCGTGCAGAGTTATTTTACCGTAGCAGCATTTATCTTGTAATTTAAAAAGGAAGTTGGTTTTTCTTTTTTTTGTTTTTTTGTTTTCAGAGCCGCATTACGGAATCTCTTAGGGATCAACCATGCATTGTAGCAACTTTCCTTGAGGTTTGCACTTCTCCATATAAAACGAGTTGTATTGGTGATGACATGCTGGCATCCATTTCTGGAGACTATGATAATCGAACATTCACTGTACAGCCATACAGCGAGAACAGTCTTCAAGTGCTGGACAATGATAACTACACATTCGCTGTACAGCCATACAGCGAGGACAGCCACCGAGTGGACAGTGATAATCCAACATTCACTCTACAGCCACGCGGCGAGCTCAGCCTTCCAGTGACCACTTCTGAAATAAGCACTCAAAACAAGTTATGAAACATGCATATGACAAAGGTATATACCGAACACTTTTTCTTCCTCGTAAAACTTAAACGTAGAACATGTACACCGATATAACAACATACACCATATTGATGGTTCGTACAATAATTTATTGCACAAAGGTGATTCTGTTAAAACATGTTTATCATTCTTGTTTTTCCATCTTAGATTAAAATTACAACTTAAGTGTTTTGTCATTGCAGAGTAACACTTATAACATTCACTTTGTATAAATGTTATGTACAATGTCTTTACCGTTTCAGTCTACTTTTTTCTTTCAAAAAATATTGTACTTTGTTGAATTACAAAAAAATAGTGTACTCTTAACCTGACTTGTTTTTTTTTTTGGTTTCCTCTATACAAAATTACAAACCATCCACAAACATGATCATAAATTCCTATGTACAAATAGGATATGTAAGGCACCATAGGATAACTTGACCAAAATGTCAGTTTGATTTTTCAGTTACAAAAATATTTTCCTCGTCAAAGAATGCATCTACATTTTACATATAATAACATAAAACTGCTGTAGCAGACAAAGTTATTAGTCTTGCTACAGTTTCACACTAGACCGTACACATAATTTACGATATTTGATCACCGTTTTCATTGTGTTTCATAAATAATAAACAATATTACATACAATATGACTTCCTCGATTCAGATTCTGAAGCCGTAAAAATCCGCCGCAAACACTTCCACAATAGATTAAAAGGCTGCATTAGCTAAGGACTAGTTGCATTCGTTGGGTAAAATTTTCTTGACTCGGGTGTGTCTTAATTGGTTTTCACCAGTCTGTTCTACCTTGCAATCGATGGCGAATAAATAATTGTTATTTCGACTGTTTCTTTATGACTTTTTCATATCTTTAAACGCTTTGATTTAGGAGAACATGGTTGAAAATGTGCATCCTTATTATTTTGAAAAAACCAAAATGCATTTTTCTAATCTTTCAGTTAGGTTAACCAAGTGGGATACAAGGACTTCCCAATTATTAAGGGCACACCTAACAGACACTAAACCTATCATTAAAGACAATTCGTTTCTAAACTAAAAACCAGAAATGGTCATTAGGACTTCACAAAGTTGTTTACCTTCTTAATAGCGTTATTTTGCCTCTCGACACAACTTGGTTTTATGAGCCATCTAATCATAAATGGCTCAGAGCCACGTAAATACATATCTGTTGCTACTTGGTGACTGAAATAAGGGTTAGCGCCCTTTAACATGATTCTTGGAAGATTTTGTTTTAAAAAAAGGGTAGTAATGAGCAAAATCGAATTTTTCATCCTATTTCAGAAGCAATTAACCTAAAATATTGCACTACTTTCATAAAAGGTGTACTTTCATGGCAAAATCTTAGTTTAAAATTTTTCCTCAACAAAAGATTGAATTACAGTAAAACCTCGTTAACTCAAACTCGCTTATGCCACACTATCAGATAAGTCAAACAATTTTGCTCTATTTGGTTGGCCCAATACAAAATTACCCTTGTTATCTCGAACAAAATAATATCGTTAAACTCAAACTCCAGACGGTAATTTTACTACTTGACACCATGCATTCTGTATTGTTTTTGCACCCAAAAGGGTATTTCTGCTGTTCTTATTGAGGAATTAGTAGTATATTTCACATATTAAACCAATCTGCACTTAGCAAACATTGGATGCAAAGACGTACTCAGTATTTCCCAGGCCAACAGCTTGTCTTGTATTTTAATGCGTTTCTGTTTAACTCAAACTCCACTTACCTCAAACTGCAATGCTGGCCTCGCTAGAGTTAGAGTTAAAGAAGTTTTAGTGTAGTTTCAGTGGTGTGTCAATATATTTCACTTAGATACTTTGTAGCATTACTAACATTTAGGAATGCTAACAATTTGGACTTTTCCTTGAGTGAGGGAGGGATGAGGAGAGTTCCTACTGGAGGCAGAATTTCCTTTTAATAAAAACGATAAAAGTAATTTAAAGAATTAAAGTAATTTTAAAAAAAAACCTTCCATATTTCAAAGTTCCCACATTTTTAAACGCACATTTTACTTCTCATTCCTTGTTACAGGTGCCATAAGAATATTTTTCTCTCAATTCTGGGACCTTAGGGGTATTCGTCCTCAAATCTAAGACATTAGGAACATCCTTGCTCTTCAATTCGCCATCTTTGAGGTCATTTTTGCCCTCAAATTCGGTTTCACACCAAAGGTACACCTGAGAAACAATGGCTACCATGAACTGCGTTGGGAAACGAATTAAAACGACAAAGTTCGAATTTGCAAATTACTAAACAAAATAACCTAATGTACATACTTTATTTTTTTAAGGAAACATCTTCATTTGTTTTGTCGGCATTCACTTGTCATACCCAGGCTGACAGGCTCAAACTCCGCCCCTGGACAAAAGAACTGTTACTGTTGTCCTAAATAGATAATTTGTTGTAAATCGAGTATTATACTTTGCGACTATTATGCTTCGTAACGCGTCAAGTTTGGCATATGGTCATGATCATTTGATAGGCAAAATATTAAAAGTGGAAACAATGTAAGGTAGGGCAAAAAATGATAGTGGTTTACGTTAAAAAGTTCTTGTTTCTTTCTTAAAAAATTATTTCACTAATCCTAAAAACAAAACAGTAAACCAGCGAAGAACTAAATTTCTAATCCTGTAAGAAAAATCCTAGCGGTATACAATAGTATTCCAGAAGATGAAACTCTCGATTCTTCCTACTCTAGGACTGAGCCAAAATTATGCAGATTGCATGAAGTTTTTGCATTGTATGAAGGTCACAATCACAACTATCTTTTTTTAAGGTTCAACCCTAGGTTCTTGCTCCCATTTGCGGAAGAGTTATCCTTTAACCAAAATAGTCAATTCTAATCCATTAGAGTTTGTCACATTTGAGGACTCCCTAAAAATACCATCTACTGTACACACGGTATCCGCAAGGTAGCACTTTTTCCAAAAATATCATCTGCACGTGATAAGTGTTTCGATGTTCATTCAATAATTGCTATAGTTTTTTTTAGCACCAAGAACTGGTGTTGTGTAGTCGCTGCTAGGAAAACGATTGGCCGAGAGCACGATCTGCCGATGACTTCTGGTCGTCGGCATGCTTAGCTTCATAAAATAAACGTGAAGGGTAGCTATGATCGTTCTTTGCGCCATTCCCAGACATAAAAGACGTAGGGCTATATTGTGTCCCTTGTTCTACGTCACTGTCTTGTTGAAGTTGCTTTTGACGCTGTATTCTGGCTCGCACTATGCGTAGGTGGCGCAGAATGTATTCCTCGTTAGGTGCAATTGTGTGGGCTTTAGTTAAACACTCCTCTGCTTCTGTTAGTTCAGCCCTTTCCACATGAACGACACACAAATTGTGCAGACCTTGGACGTTGTGAGGCTCTAACTCCAAAATTCTGCGGTAGCACTAAACCCAAAAAAAAAAAATACTGTTATGATGTTGCTGGCCACTAAACGTATTTAATAGGATTTATAAAATACAAAATAGTTTAAAGCCAATAGGGTACACACAAATACAATGTTTTGAGTCGTATACGACTCTTTATCAAGCATAAAATATCTTTGCCCAAGGCTAAACGTGAAACACAGTGGTCGAACATAATAAAAAAAACACATGGATGAACTCACAAAAGCAACAACTAAAGCATACAATTAAAAAAAAATACTAATTGACCTAAATCACGACAAAACCTGATAATAGGAAAACCGGTCTTGCTCCCTGCGAATGTAGGTTAAGTGCCAGCACAAGAGATCGCTCTGCTGCATACGCTGATGACCCTAGCTGTAAAAATTTTTAGTTCTCAGTTTGTGTAAAAGGGGAATATATTCTAATAAGTGTTTGTTTTCGGGTATGAGGTGATTATGCACCGGTGAATGTTGTGCTAGAACACAAAATGTATCGAACCGAATTGTTCTCCTGTAAATTTTCTCGTAAAAAGAGAATTAGTGTGTTCTTCAAGTGTGGGCATGCCCTGTCTTGATCCGATGTTGTACTAAGAAGTTTAATAGGCTTTAACATCACTTTCAACAGCAGATATGACAGCTGAACAACTAGGAGGCTCTAACACGCCAATTTACACTTACTCCTAGTAAGTAAACCTTCCGTGTGGCTAGACAGGTTAACTTACAAGACAACCTGCTTAAAACTACCAAGGGAGGATGCTGTGACCAAGAATTCCAAATAGGCACAATGCATTTTGTAAAGAATTGCTTATGTTCACTGTGATAGTAGCCACCCATTAATTTAAATGGATTTCTCGTAGCTTGGTAATGTGGCCAAAGGCAAAAACTAGTGAAGCTTCAATCCTCCCTCAGACCCATAGCTGACTTGACTCTTAAAATAGTATTTTGCCCTAAAAATTCAATCCGGTAAGATGTTTTGTACATTAGCTTTGGAATTAAGAACGAGTGGCAGATCTTGAGTGGCGGACGTGGTGGGTTTATCACATTGTCAGATGGGCATAGCTAGCTGCCAGTAGAGCCATAAGGGGTGCCAAAACTTCCCACATTGGAGCGTGGGGCTGCAGCTAACTACACCCTCAACCCACCACTGGATCTGTAGAGCCATGAGGGGTGCCAAAACATCCCACATTGGAGCGTGGGGCTGCAGCTAGCTACACCCTCAACCTACCACTGGAT
>JAHWFP010054016.1:0-13694 GCA_023313725.1 Lithobius niger | reverse complement strand
TACCATCTCCTTTTTCAAACTTGGCATCTTCACTTCCAAATTTACCATCTCCTTTTTCAAACTTTGCATCTTCTGTTCCAAATTTACCATCTCCTTTTTCAAACTTGGCAACCTCTGTTCCAAATTTACCATCTCCCTTTTCAAGCTTGGCATCTTCTGTTACAAATTTAGCATCTCATAATTCACCCTGAAAAGAAGATTTATTAAATTAATATTGTGTCAAAAGAAGGACAACAAGTTTTTTGACGGAGTGAGCGAAGAGAACGAGTCCATTATAACTCGCCAGTTTGGGACTTTGTACTGTCTGTCTTACTGCTTGTTGCACAGTTACGACCAAGCACATTAACGGATTCGAATGAAATTTGGTAGGAATATGCTTTGAAATAATCGTATGTGCTTGATTCTAGTGTAAGACCTTACATCACATCGTTACAACAGTGGGCAATATTCTCAGTATTCTCGTTAGGGATCTTAGATTATGAAATGGATCAGTGGACACCTAGAAAGGTCTTGGGTCTTTGGAGAAGTGTGTGGGGGGGGGGGGGGGTACGGGACATACTGTATACAGGGTGATTCATAATGTACTGCAAAATAGGCCTATGAATGTAGCGTTATACAATTTAGGCCTATAAGTAGTAGGTCTATAAAATGTAGGTCTATAATATAGGGGTGGCTAATGTTATTAGCACATGAAACAAAAACCTTTGTTCAATCTAATGAAGGCTTGCTATTATGCATCCATTGAATTACTTGTGCGGATTTCCACCTGCACTTGACGGGGACGTTTTATAATTGTATTGCAAACTCTGTGTTGTCAGGTCGAACGTGTAGTATTACAATCCCACTGTAGCCACCTTCGTTGAACGTAGAAGTTGAACGTTAGGTTGGAAAATGCAGGCCTGTGAAATATGCCCCTGAAGTACACTAAATGGATCACTAAATGCTGAACGGTTTTTTTTACCTTCTCCAAGATGAGATTAAACCATCCATTGAGGAGGAAGTGCCACTTGCCCATCTTAATATCGTACAGTATCAGCACGATGGGGCTCCTCCCCACTTTGGACGCAATGTACAGGAGTAGTTTGATCAGACATTTGGTGGCAAGTGAATTGGAAGGGGAGGAGCAGTGTAATGGCCACCCAGAAGTCCTGATCTAACCCATCCTGACTTCTTTGTATGGTGCTATCTGAGGAACAGGCTAGGCGCAGCACTACATCACCCGGGGACCGTTCAGGAGGTAATTGTTGAGATCTGTCAAACAATTACACCGGATATGTTTGAGGGAGTCTGGCGAAATCTTCATCTTGATCTTGGCTTCGCCATTGCATTGCAGCACAAGTAAAGGCGGACACTTCGAAAATGTAATGTTGAATTAAGGTGGATGTGTCTTACTTTCATCCCAAACCAGGAATTATCTAATGTTTATTTCTGATATCCGAGCAATGTCGGCATTCAATCTGGCAGTGACGTTGTTTATTAGGCTAGCTAATGCAAGCTGCATTGCACTACTACAGATGCACTACGGTTGAACATATCAATGTATTTTAAACCTTTTTCGTTACATGTTCAAACCCTGAGTTCAGAATATTCATTAGATTTGACTAAATTGTTTAGTGGTTTGCAAGGTTTTCGGTTTGGTAATCCAAATGCACTGCAATACATGAATACGGTTGAAAATATCACCGCATTTGAGAATGTTGCAGTTACAGGTTCAAACCCCGAGTTCAGGAAATTCATTAAATTTTACTAAAATTGTTTAGAGGTTTGCAAGGTTTTCGGTTTGGCAATACAAATGCACTGCAATACATGAATATGGTTGGCAATATCAAAGAATTCAAACCTTTCGTTTACTGGATTCAAATTCTGGTTTTACAATAAAGTTGCACAAAGTTAATGAGGCAGGATATTCGTTCAGGGTAAGGGAAAAGTTTATTTGACGGAACAAATGGGCGAACAAACACTCAGACAAAAATTAGGTCAAGGTCAAGATCAACCCAGGTCAAGGACAAGGTCAACCCAGGACAAGGTCAAGGTCAACCCGGGTCAAGGTAACTCGTCCAGGCTACGTGTTAGAGTCAAGGTCACGAGTCAATCACCCCAACATCAAAGGTCATGGTCACGTGCCATCTGATGATGCCATTTCCAGTCACGCGACATCTGATGACGTCACTTCGGGTCACGTCACATCTGTTGACACCATTTCCAGACACGTGACATCTGATGACGCCACTTCTGATCGCACGACCGATAAAATAACGCCACTACCCATCACGTGACCTCCATATACAAACCGAAAGTGACGTTATTTTCAATGTGACGCTTCCAGTCACGCGACTCACTGTGACGTCACTTCCGATCTCCCTCCACCCACGCGACGTCGCGCAACTAGAAGTGACGTCAGTATCAAAACAAGATGGAGGGGATTCCCCATTTTGGTGCCATGAGACAAGATCAACTTCTCCCAATATCGCGTGACCCGAGTAAATTCTACCAAATTCAGACCATGTAAATTCTACCAAACTTAATATAAAATGTACCACTTTCAATGTAAAATCTACGTTTCCCTTCAAACCACGTAAATTCTACCAAATTCAATGTAAAAACTACGTTCGCCCCACACACTCTCCCTCTGCTCCTCACCCTGCGGGACCAGTCTTCTATGCAGACTTTGCGTCACGTTGGGGAATCTGCCAATAGAGGAATACATTTTTTTTTAAACAGACTAGTTACCTCATCTACCAACCTATTATATTTCTCATCATATCCTTTCCACTTTACGATAAATCTTTCATATTTTCCGTTATTTACGACTTTTTCAACCAGTAATAAATTGGGAACATGGGTCTTTTGTGGTTCATATTCGTAGAAAGCGCCACGAACCGGACTTCAGTATGTAAGTGACCGGGTTGGCGTTCATATCCTTTATCAAATTTCTGCTTTATCTCAGATTCGCGCATGAGATCCTTAACTTTATACTTTCGCACCATTCTTGGATTCGACACTACGAAGATCTCATTCATCGTCGATCGTAACATTGGGGGTTTCATTTTGATGCTTTTATAATATCTTCCGTTGTACTGCATAAGAATTTTCCTTAAAATGTCTAGCCACTCATGGTTCACTCGTCTCGAAATTTTTTTTTACATCAACTCCTTCAATGATGTGTTAAAGCCTTTGACCCAAGTACGTACAATAGAGTTTAATTTTATACTTCTTCATCAGTTCTTGAAAGTTCTTGTTGTACAATTCTTTTCCTCGAACGAGTCCTAGATGTATTGTTTCTTAAAATTGAGGTGTAACGTCTGGTCCCGACTTTGACTTTATTATTACAGCCCAAGTGTACGTTGACATGACACTGATGACCGTAAGCAGAAACTTGTTGCCCTTGTTTTGATGAGAAAATGACGTCATATCGATCAATCGCTTCCCAACGATCATTCAGGCTTAGCACATTGATGATACGGCGCGAAAAATTTCGTCTCGCTTTTTGTGAAATTCTTGAACTAATGTTGTCCATTTTTTTATTATTCGTCAAATATATTCCGATTAATTGTAAACTTTTGACAAGAAGTTATAACGTTTTACTCTTCCAATCCGGAGAGAATGTTGACAATTTCTCTTAACCAACTGGTTCGGATCATCGTAGTGTACATATTCGACTCGAACAGGGTGAACCTTTATCGTTAATCCTTTCTTAGTTTTTATGGCTATAATATTCTCCCAGATGGGTTTGATAATTTTCAAATGTTTTGCCAACCGATTACTTTTCAGTTTGTTCGTTAAATGGTCATTATTTTGGTAAATAGCATTGTTATCTGTGAGGATACTGCTGTAGGATGCCAACACTTCTGGTGAATAAGTTTCATCTTGCAAGTCTATAAACAAAACAAACTCCACAACTGTCTGCGCCCGACGTATCGCTTACCGGTTACTACGTCGTTCTCGTGCATTTTCATGGCCTTATCCCCAAATTCCATTTCTCACTACTCAAAGTTGTGACGTATCACAAAGGTGGAATCGCCATCTTTCGTGTTATTAAAGTACGGTCTTAAAAAGAAGGTAGCTGTAGGGCCGATTACCTCATTACGCAACAAACTGTCTAGGGTCCTTTGCGTTTCTGGAGTAGGCATGGTAGGTGGTGTTAAAACTCGGAGCAAGGCGGAATGTACGGAAAGAACTGGTGAGTACTTGGACCCTTTGCTCATTCCAGCGTACATGAGCGTGGGAGTTACCGGTGGCGCATCAATATTGATGGGCGGTTCATCCGCTCCAGGATGTGATGTCTACGTGTTATTAGCCGTCCACTTCTAATTGACCATCTTCGTATAACCCAAATTCCTCATTGTCAGAATCGAAGTGTTCCTACTTTTTCAGTTCCTGTGTCGGCAGTTCTTTTATCTCGTGTGCTTTGGAAGTGGGAAGAGTCAACGTTTTCAGGGGTCCGGTCAGTCGCGCAAAAAAACGACGTAAAGCCTCTTCTCCAGTCTCTTTACCAATTTTTGCCTCATACACTTTTTTGATAATTTCTTGCGAAGATTACCTACGTTTTGCTTATCATCCATGGTAAAATTTACTCCCCCTCTTTTTTCATTATATGTTCTTAAACATTCGTTTGTCACGACCCTTCGTTAACGGTTGGGTTTTATCGATCGTGAGAAACCTGAACAGACGTTTCCATCACAATCCGCACGCGCGTTTAACTCAACAAAGTCCATGTCTCCTCCAACATGACTTTCGTAAATGTGTTTCAGGTTTAATTCGCCTTGAGAAAATCACATGAGCAGGTTGCCATTATCACACACAACTTGTTTCGGAATCCTGGTGTAAGACTGAGTTCAGTAAAACACATTGGCATGCGAATGACGACCCTGCACAAAATACCGTTTGATCACATTTTGTTTAGCGAGCAAGACATCGTCAAATACCACTGGCATTGCGGATGGATGGATCCAAATTTTCGTGCGGACTCAAGTCCACTCCCAAACTGTGGAAAATGGCAATTTTCTTACCAGGACATGTTTCAAGCTCGGAAAAAGTGAATTGTAACGTTCTATACTTTGTCTGACAAAGAGTGTTGCTGTAAACGTACAGCTTATCATATTCGATCCATCCGTCATTGCATAAAAAATTAACCAAGACGTTCGTTTTCCCACAGTTTGCCGGTCCGACGATCTGACACCAGCTGTTTGATGATCAAAAGGGGTTCTGGACCTCCTCATCCGCGAAATAACAATTGATCACTCCTGACATTTTTTTTAAATAAGAAAAAAAGAAGCATGGCAGTCTACAAATTTGAGACTGGGATGGAATGGGTGGAGGGGTTTGATTGGAAATTCGATAGTCATTACAACCTGGGTGTGCGTAGGCTAACTAATGTCGGTGAAAGCTAACCTAACGACGTTGCCACTCTTTCTCAAGTGACATTACTGCGAAGAGAGGGAGAAAGAAAATTTCCTACGAAATACAATGTTGAGAACGAATTAACGAGTCTGAAAAGAAGCGTGCCTATTCTCGAGAATAACGTTTTTTCTTCTCAAGAGAAATGGATTAAGGATGTGGGCGATCCCGGCAGTACTCTTGACGCCGTCAACAGGGTATACATCGACAGGAATTGTATGGTTATTAATGGAGATAAAAAAGAGTTCGACGCGCAAGGGTAGCGCATCATTGGCGTCGAGGACATCATCAAACTTACGGATGTAGCTTTGAAATGTTTCATTCAAAGCTCCTGCAATGACGTCATTTCTTTTCATGCCGATAGTCCAACGAGCATGAGTACCCTTTGGGAGTCTTCTTACAAAAATAGTCTTTTCTAGTCCAGCCATTATCCGTAAGATCATGTTTTACTGCAGCTATGTGGTCTCGTCACTCAACGTATGGTTCGGAATTGGGCGCGAGACGTTAATACTTTCGCAAAATGGAGCCAACTTCGTACGACCATCGTGCAACATCCATTAAAGCTAATCAAGAAGAATTCGAGTATTAACATCCGTAACACTGAAGCATTTTTGAAAGCGGATGTGTACTTTCAAATTGATTTCTACGTGCACTTTACAGAATTAAAAAAAATTATTTCATTAGTTCAAGAATGTGACGATACTGGATGCACTCGGAGGGTTTCCAAATGATAAATAGACACAAATGTCCACAATAAATTTGATTAAAGTCTTGAACTCTGTCCACATTGTATTCCAAATCTGCATGTAAATATCTCATCAACGAAACTGGTGATGGCAAATCGCCGTAACTGTCAAAGTAGCAAAACTTGCCGTCAAGAGTCGAGTAGCATACCCAGTGAATTCCCTTTCCAGCATTGTATTCTTGCAAATTCACTAAATGGTCCATGCTGAACGTGCCCCTGTAATGCCGAATTTTTAACGCCTAAACAATGGATGGTATGTTGACGGAATTTATGAACGATCTAGGGTTATCACACCTTTTGCCGCTTCAAGAAGAGTCCTTTGCCATCCTTTTTCTTTGGACGTCCCTTGGCGACTAGTTGACCGTGCTTTTTTAAGTCGAGGTTGGTATCTTGGTGGTTACCTTCCATTTTGAGGTTGTCACGTATAAACTCTTCCAACATCTTGGCATCTTGTTTGGCCTTGTTAATGCCTGATGCGATAGCCGCTCCACCACTAGCCGTAGCACCTGCACCACCAAAGATGGCAGCGATTATCGATATTAAGGCCGGTAAGAATCTTCCTACGTGCTTCTTTCTGCTTTTTGCTGCTTTCTTTCTGACGTACATTGCTTTTTTTTAATACACTACTTCGACCTTATCCTTATTCAATTTCTAATTCATCATTTGATCTCAGATTACGAGGTCGTGATATCTGGTATTCGCTGCTACTGCCGAAACGAAACGCCGCTAGACTTGCACATCCACTACTCTTGTCTTTAATAGATTGATTTGTTTTGTACAGTCGATGACCACGAGTGCATAGGCCGCTTTGAAATGAACGGGATCAACGCTAATGTCACCACTATCGTAATTTGCCCTTCTGAAATCCATAAACATTTATAACAGATTGGCATAGGCCCCAACTCCATAATTGATGTTGTGGTCCAAGTAGCGATAACGTTCCCCGCTCAGAGTAATGTGACAATCGGTCAAACTACAAGGATCAACCACGCCCGTATTCTTGAGGGTGTCGTTTGATCGGTTGGTCGAGAATCCGAAAGTTACCCACCTGGGTTATCGATGGCCGAGGTCGTAATGAGTCTCCAAGTGTGAGAAGTCGAGGTCGGCATCCTGTTGCTGTTCTGAAACCAGTGTCGGAATCATAGTTTTACTTCGACCCCATGCTCGATCAGCTCGTATAGCTGCAATCTTTGCTTGTCGGAAGGGATAACACGAGGCATGTCTCAGCTGATGTGAGAAAGTTACACAGATGCATCGGCAGCTGCAGCACCTTTGAACAGGGCGTCGTTATTACCCGTCCGCATCAAAGTGAGAGTTTGTTTGTCACCATAAATAATTTTTGTCGTAGTCTTTGAAGAAGCCCAGTATGTGGGAAGCCGGTATCAGGAAGCTAAAACTACCTTTAGGGACGGTCTGCTTGATGATCATGTTGTGACGAGCGGCAAACCCGATGTTGTCTGCTTCCGCGCTGGTATAGGTGCCACCATTCAGTTTCTAACACGCGCTCAACAGTCCACTCTGATCTGAGCAGCCGTAAAATAGGACGCCTTTCATAGTAGAAACGTAACCGGGGTAGTTCAAGTTGTCTACCAGCTTGTCAAATAACAACGCAAAAGGTAACAAAAGCATGTGACAACCCTAGTTATTGTGCGGGGGGGGGGGGGACAAAACAAACAATAAAAGCCCTTAATTAGATTTCAAGTATAAATAAAAAAGAAAACATTCATTTGGCCATCAAGCAAAATAGCTAAAATGAAGGCTTTTACAGTATTTGGATTCCAAAAAACAACAAAACAGAAAAAAAGCGAGTGGCAGCCCTGGTTGATGGGCGGGAGGGGACCAAAACAAACAATATGTGCGTTCATTTTTTTATTTCAAATTGAAAGAAACAAAAAAAGCATTTATTTGGCCTTCAAATAAAATAGCTAACATTAAAGCATTTACAATATTTGGATTTCAAATAATAACACAAAAGGAACGTATCCACGCCTTAAACGAAGATGATCCCGATCGACACATTCAGTTCTGTCAGGAATTCCTAGATTTCAAATAAAAAAAAGCAAAAGAAAAAGGGCATGTGGAACCCTGGGAGCGGGGAGGGGGGAGGCCTTAGCCATGGTCCCCCATCCCGTTGCCGGGCCAGATAGGCTAACCTCTAGAAGGCTGAAATTTAACATTTTGTTTCAAACCAATCATTAAGGTTTAGAGACAAAGAAAGATGTACCAGGTGATAGAATCATGAACGAAGGTGATCGAACTGTCCTCCTCCAGCAATGATACACTCAACTAAGCATATTCCCCTACATAAGTCAGGAATATATGTCTCAAATGCAGCAGTACCGAGAACCTGGAGTGTTGCATATCATGGGCCGGATGAATGTACACCAAATCCCGTACTATTCCCCACACACTAAAGTCCATGGGCGTCAGATCACACGAATGCACGGGCCATTCCATTGCATCTCTTCTACCCACCCAGCTTTTGCGAAATTGGTCTTCAAGAAGGTCTCGCACCTGTGTTGCATACTGCGGTGATGCACCATCTTGTTGCAAAATAATATCTGCAGGACACTTTTCCCTTACAGCTGGCAGAATCCTGTCTTCTAGCAGTTGACGATATACTGCACCATTGATTATTCCATCAAGGAAGAATGGTCCAATGACCCCTCCCCCTCATCCCATACACTTACCCAAACATTGACTCCAGGTGACAGCGTGAATACCACAGTAGTGACGTGTGTGTTGTCATCACTGTAAAATATGCAGTTGTTACGATTAACCTTTCCATTCAGGTGAAAACTGGCTTCATCGGAGTATAATATCCGTTCCACATTCTGTGGATCATCTGCAAGGAAATCTAGGAATTCCTTACAGAATTAAATGCGTCTATCAGGATCATCTTTGTTTAAGGCATGGATACATCGTGGACGGTACACATTCAGGCCTACATCCTTAAGCAGGCTATTAACTGAAGGCAGTGATACATCCGTGTGCCATTTCGACTGATGCTGGGACGTTGTTGGTTCATCAAGCAACACGTGGTGGATCTCAGCGGCATTTTCAATCGTTCATGCCGTTCGTTTACGGCCTGCCGTTTGTTTATGTTGGTTTTCCACAGAACCTATGGTTCCAACTTTCTCCACCAAATGTGCTACTGTGGACTGACAAGGAGGTAGCAGAAGATAAGTAGCCTGCCACATCACTAAAACATCTGATATAGTATCGTTTTGGTAATACCATTTATTAATATTGATACGTTGGTGTAGGTTCATGCGTGGCATGTCGTTATGAAATACAAAAAGAATGAGTGGAATCGAACGAAGCGAATACAAAAAGAACAAACTGTATCGAATGATACGTATCAGGTTGTATGCACCTAACTACAGTCACGTCCAAGTGTACGGACCAACCATTACAATTTTTTTTTCTCATTTTTATGTAAATTTTTTTAAACAATTTTATTACGACGAATCCTAGTATGTGGATGCATTTGCGTTTTACTTTTTAAAATCAACATACATTTTTTAGCAAGTCTACAACGATTTTTTTTAATTTTTTTAATATTTTATGTTTAGCTTCATTATTTAAACGTTCCCTTGTCTGCACCTTGGCCATCCTTCCCCTGAATTATCTACACGTTTGGCGATGCCATCGGGGACCAACGTGTCCCTGGCAGGTCTAACCTTGGTGGTAAGGCATTCGTGTCCCCAACCCCACCTTCATCTATTCCACATTCCCGGCCATTGTTTTATTCTATTCATTCTTCATTTTATGTTATTGTTGAAATTCAATATAACGTATTTCTTATCTTTTAAAGACGTTAATTTTACAGAAAACAAGGATTTAGTTGTGGCTGGCTGTTAGCGACCCCCCCGGTCCTTGCCAGACCAGTTGCTACTGCGACAAACTTTGATTTATTATATTGATTTATTATTATTACTACAGTATACTACTCGTCACACAAAACTGCATGCCCCGGGGACATCGGGTCATATGACTCAAAACTTTGCGTGCAATGGCAGTACAGTAGGTGAAGGGCAACATACAACATTAACGAAGGTTACTAAATCGGTAATTAAAATCAGTCAATTACAGTAAGTATAATACTGTAAACTGGGAACTCCTGTCGGATAACGTTACAAGGCCTTATGTGCAGCGAGTGGTGTGGCGATTATATGAATACTGGATAGTTGTTAATTCAGTACGTACAATGGGTTATTCGATTTCTGCAGGGTATCCGGGAAAAGAGGCTGCAGACTGCCACCGTACAAGTGGGTTCCCCCATCAACCAGGGAAGCCACATGCGTTTTTTCCTTTTGCGTTTTTATTTGGAATCCAAATACTATAAAAGCCTGTATTTTAGCTATTTTGCTTGATGGCCAAATAAATGTTTTTATTTTTATTTTTACTTGAAATCTAATTAAGGGCTGCCTCCCCCCCCCCCCCCCACCAACCAGGGTTGTCACATGCTTTTGGTATCTTTTGCGTTCTTATTTGAAATGCAAATAAAAGCTTTCTTTCCTGGGGTCAAGAATAACTTTCATGATCTTTACTGAGGTCAGGGATAGGGGTTATAATGAGCGGGAATGATTGTTACATACCAAACGTAGGCTAAAATTGGAGACCCACAAACCGCCAAATTAGTGCCAAATTTCGGTTTTTCCAATTTATCTCCTGAATGGATATATCTACGCGGAAATTGCAAGCGAATAAAGTTAAAGAGAATTAAATTTCTAAAGAAAGGCCCTTATCATTTGTCATGTACACTGACCCGTTTCCGAGTTACACCCATTTGGATCGGGCACATCTCCGCCATCTTGGAACGTAGGTGGCTAAAGTCATTAATTGGAACTTTATTTTCTTTTTAATTAATATCGTTTGAGTTTAAGTCAGCGAAGCAATTTAATGCTAATGTGGCTGAACCGGCTCAATTTTGAACTTTAGGTCGAGATTGGATTGAGAGGAGCTCCATACATTGTTCCTTTATTTTTTCACAAAGTTATCAATTGTAACACAACTATAGTCCTTGTAATTGGCACTGATTTTGCTTGTAACAAATTTATTCCCGCAGACGAAACAGTTTAATTCGTTATCGTACTGCCCGATAGGGCTGCACACAGTTCTATTGAGGGATGCTGAACTCTCAACACGCATCTCTCGTTAACTCGCAATGTCCTTTTTGTTAGCGTACTTCAAACTACAAAACATGTGTACTGTAGTTCCAACAATTACAACGGTGTTATCACCTCGCTGAACACTTGGATTATTGGTGTTTTCTGCTCCTCTCAATCCAATTTCGACTTCATCTTCAGATCCCAACACCTTCTGACATAAGGGACAGGTACGCTGATCAGAACTCATTTTGAATCCTGAAATTAAAAAAAATGTAAGCTAGTTAGATTTACATTAAACGTAATAATCTACAGCAATACCATCGTGATTGACCGGTGAGAGAGAGTATATTATGTTTGACGTATTCTAATAAAAACCAGTTAGAAATCACCATAAAAATTAAAATATATTCCTGATATCAACGTTGTTATTTTCGAGTTGTTGTTGTTGCAGAGTTGCAACAAGAAATGTCCTCAAGTGAAGTGAAATGATGCCGAATGAGCGAGTACCAGTGAATGACTTGGTTACTAACAAAAGATTTTTCAAAGTATTCAGATTGCGTCATTTGGCTGTATTGCATTATGGTTTGTGTTGTATTTTATGAAAGCCAGTATGACTTTTTTTTGTAATTTGTAGTTTCTGACCAACTAGCATTTAAATTTAGTTTATCCAATTACTCTACAATAAAATAAAAAAATAAAACTCTACTTAACATGGAAATATAACCCCAGGAAACTTTCGAATATAACTTTGATCCTTCACTAGAACTATCACATTTTACTTAGTTGAATTGTTGCTGCTTCAAGTATTTGAACGTAACAATATCTTCAATTTTAATTGTCGACTTTAATCATTGTTAAACAACCAAACATTTTGCTCCCCTCAGAATCTATACCTGGTGGCGTAATGAACCGCAAATTCGTTTTAACTTATTTGGCCACCAGGTACCTGGTGTATACTTGCATCTCAACATTGCCATATAAAAGCCGGTATAGCCTATCTTCCCCCACTTAGACTTGTAGTTGTCTATGTCGCAGTTCGATATCTTTTCATTTTACCGCAATTTTAACTTTATTTGATTTATGTTGTCTACTTTTGACTACATGTCGAAATCAGTTCGTCCGGAGAGAAGTGGCCGTTTGTGTTTTCCTGACTTTTAATTTGTAAATTTAAGTGTTTTTATTTTGCTTTTTAAAATGATTACATAGAGCATTTTGTTGTATTTAATGTACTTTGTAGGCTTTCCACATTGAAAGTGTGAACACTACATCTCAAAACTACCATACGAAGGACAGTAGAAGCCATCCTCCCTCACTATGACTTGCTCTAACCTACAGTATACTTCAATGTTTCTTCATTTATACTGCAACTTTAACTTTATTTGATTTTCGTCCTGTCCGACTTTTGACTGCATGTCCAAACCAGCTCTGACTGGTAAAAAAAACTTTAAGTGTTCCTGACTTTCAAAGACGTAGCAAATTTGGTAATTTAAGTTTTTTTTTTTTATCTTGAAAGTGAATTGGAGCTGTTTCAATACGTCGAGAAGGTTTTGTATTTTGTGCTCTTTATAGGCTTTCAACATTGACGTCCTGTCTTATTGCAGTACAGTTTGACAGAAGAAAGAATGTACGTGACAGGTGACATTTAGTTTAAACTTAAAAAGTAGAGTCGTTCGGCTTAAAAATTAACGTAAAATGAACTGACACTTCGGAAAATTTTTATTTATGTTACGTTACCATTGAAGCTTGGGTACTAAACTGGCTTTTGGGAAAAACTGATTAGGTGTAATTAATTCCTCAATTTAAATTATTTTTGCACCTGTCTATTGACAAATGTTTATCAATGTTACTGTAACTTAAAGTGCAGTATTATGAATTTTTTGCTAACCTCATTGCGATAACTTTAACCTGCATAAGTTAGGTTAAGTATAGTATAGATATTGAAATTCAAGTCTTTATTGGGTTTTTTTCCAGTGCACTGTTAATATGAATAATACCAGAGTTTATTTTCTTTTATCTAGTGAGTTTTCTTATCTGTGAACCTGTGGTGGAAGTTTTTTATTTTATTAGTGTTTAGTTCAATATTTATGACCCGATTAAATTTGATGTGGCTGAATTCAACCCTCTTATCAAAAAAAATTTTAGAGTTCCAATTTAAATGTCCAAAAGAAGTATAAACAAACTTAGCAGTAACATTTCTCTTAAAAAGAAATAGGTCTTCAAAATTTTTGCTGAATAATTTTTAGATGTAAAACATTATTTACACTATGTTTTTTTTTCAGATCAGAAGGTTGAAAAATTTCTCTCAATCAAACTGAAGATTCGCTGCGTTGGAAACTGCACTGTCATTACAGTTGAGTTACATAGTACAATAAAATATAATCTGTAACTTTGTTTTTTTCTCTGTAACATACGTTAGAACTGATGTTTTTTTTGGTGGG
>JAHWFP010054011.1:25844-43749 GCA_023313725.1 Lithobius niger | reverse complement strand
ACATTTAAGTCCAAAAGGCAACGTAAACAGGTTTGAATCCGTATTTATTTAACCCAACTCGAGACGATTAGGCTTTCCTTCCTGGGTCGTTGCTTTTCGGCTGCCATTTCTGCCTCTTTTGAGGGGAGAAATTGGTGGTTTTTATCCGTTTTAAATTACTGTTTTATGCTTTTAATGTAGGATGACTTAGTGGCTTTTGCCATGCTTTAATTTTATTGCTAACCTGATGGCGAAAACTGAAAATTTTCAAAACATTGTTTGCACTTTTATGTAGCACTGCTTGGTTTGCCTTCACATAATCACATAATTCCATCCTGTTTAACAATATTGTCTACCCCGCTAATAACGTTATAGGTCTTGCCGGATATTTTAGTGGTCATGGTACGCGCGGAAAACCTCTGAATTTATTAGCTAGGCAGATTGCTTGGTTTACATTTAAGCTCGTAATTCACCACCTATGCTGTCGCAACAAATTCAAGAGACAAACGTCAGAAGGAAAATGTTGCTTCTTTGACATTTCGGACTGCTACTGTTCCAGCCAAGTAATGTGCTTATGCCACCAACCGATAACCGGGGCTCAATGCCTTTACATGTTCGAGCTTTCCATCGTTTAACGGCGCCTTTTCACCTTTTTCAACTCCTAGATGCAGTACCGTAGAATCTTCGAGCAATATAAAGGAAAATAGCAGTAAATTAAAAATGGAACAACACTATTCGCAGCAGCGCTGCGATTTTCGTAATTAAACGAGATCACGTGACCCATATCAGCCTATTGGATGACGGAGAATCTGGAACGTGGATGCTGTGTTTAGAATATGGGCAACGCTATCAAAATGGTGAACAGACGCCTTTAAGTGTCGGTACGTACTCGAGGTAACAAACGCCGGCTGACTGCAAACGATCGCAAAATAGAGCTACATCGCGTCGTTTCGACAGCCCACCGATTCCTAAACTCAGGAAGCAAAAAAATTGTCACTAGAGTGTGCGTGGGTGTGCGTATATATTGTGAATCCCGTATAGAGCAGTGACACGACGTAGTATTATTGTATATAACTCTATGCTGGAGCCTTAATGGGTTAGCTGCAAGGGGCACTGCAGAGAGAAACAGAAGGGCGTCATACTGAAGCCGATGCTGTGAAGAGTGATTTCTTAGACCTAAAACGCGCGAATTTTGTTGTTGGAGAAAACAACGTTATTTTAAACGTAAGAACTCCGCTCTTCCGTTAGTTTTCTCTCCATTTTTATGTAGTGCACCTTGTAGTTATGCACTCCAAAACCCATACTGGTGCCAATATGGCGGCAAATGTCACTGCTCTATGGTGGAGTCACTAACTGGGTTAGCTGCAAGGTGCACTGGTTGGGGAAAAGAAGAGCGTCTTACTGAAGCCAATGCTACTAGAGTGGATTTCTTAGGCCGAAAACGGGCGTTTTTTGTCGATTTGTTGGCAGTTGCTGACATTTTTAAGCAAGTGGAATCTTTATTTTCCGATTACAACCTCGTGGCATAAGGGATTGGAGAAAACAACGGTTTTTTTTAAGCCTACGAAAACCGCTCTTAAAGCACTGGCTTGACTAGAAGTGCTGTTGTTTAACCCACCATTTCAATCTAGTGCCCCTTGCAGGTATCGCTCTTGTAGCCAAGATGACGTCACTTGACGCAGCTCTATTGACTAATAAAATGTACTCCAGGCATAATTCTAGTGCAGAACGCCAATGTCCGATCGCTATCTTATCCTGTGACATCAGGAAAGCATTAGGTTCATAATGGTCAAACTTGATGCTGTGGCCGAGTCACTTAAGGGACTGGGAAAATGTATAAAACGTGGATAAACATATTAAAGTAATCATAAAAATAAGGGTATGGAAAATTCCCTTTTTTTGGTTTGAAGTAATTGTGATGATAATCCGGTGTTTTGTAAACATACAAACTACCGTATTTTAACAATCATGCAGGTAGTAATTTTTTTTTTAAACACGACAGTTTTTGTGCTACCAGTCCACCGACAAGTTCTCTGTATTGCTCAATTATTATATCCGCAAAGTGGACGAAGGTGGTCACTTTTATAACTTTTAAAGGTACCATTCCTTCCAACGCCATTTTTCTCCATCCTCCTCATCATGTAGGATCCCAAAGTTCTATTTACTTACCGTTAGTCAATTCCTTGCTCAAAATCCGTTTTAAAATGTGGCGTCTAGGAGGTTTTCTGTTGAATATTAGGAACTATATTTATTAGCATCCTGCAATTAAATGATCCTTTGCGCGCTTACAATAACATTGACGTTTCATCTGTGTGTGTGTGTGCTCATGTACTAATTTTTATTCGTTTGCTAATAATTACCATGAGATCAAAAATTAAAAAGGACGAAGCACCGGGTAAAAATTAAAATCCTTCATGCCAATAGATCGCCGAAGAAAAATGATAAGATACTATCCTAAAAAATTATAAAGTGAGATGTTAAAATACGAAATCATTCCGGTTTGCAGTCATGCTGTTTCGTCTACTACGCCCAAGGCCAACTGAGATATTAGATGCGTTCCTCGTTTCGAGAAACGCAGCTACTATCTTAGTTGGCCTTGTATTACTACGCAGTCTCGCGAAACTGTGCGATGTTGACATGCGCATGTGGCGATCGGCGCGTGGCTGTTATAAGGTTGGTGGAGTGTACCTTTAAACTTCTACTTTTTCCTCTATTTTTAAATAACCGGTGTGTTTATCGTTATATGCATTGCAGTCGCTGCGGCTATGGCTCAAATAAAGTTGAAGTTAAAGTCGACGACTGGGCTGTGCTTTGGGTTTGCCAAGTTCAACAATTTTTTTAAGAGGATAACAATTTAGACTCTGGTTTCCTTTTAGACATATTTCCACTCATTAAATAAATCTACACAAATCGTTGTAAATTATATAACAAAAAAAGACTCGAAATATAGCATAATGGCTGCGATTACATTGAGAGTCAATCGATTCACAACTCTGTTAGCGATAAACATTTGAGGTGCCTCGAATCGCTTGCCATAGTTAGGCACGAAATTGACGGGAGAGAGCTGATGAACCTCCAACCACCTTCGACACCAGCAATCCAGCATTTGGTGAGGAAAGATCTGGCAGAGCGGCTGCGAGCACGATGGAGTAGCAAGAAAGACGTTTAGATGCGGGCCTTCTATTTCTTGGAGGCTACGCACGCACGTGCTTCGTTCAAATCAGCGTCGGACAGTTCGGCGTCGAACAGTACAGTGTGATGTAACTAGTATTTTTATTTCTTTGTCACCTGAAGAAGACAGCAGGAGATATATTTTTTATAATTTTTTCAAAGCTGTCGAAAATTTGTGAAAATTGTAAACTGGTTTTCGCTGTTTGAGAGGTGCGTAAACAAAAAAAAGAGGAAAACAAGCCAAAGATCGAAAATCATACGCTAGAAATAACGTAGTACAGTAAGCCACATTTATGCACTTACGTTTCGTCGGAGTGGCATGACCCGGATTCAAACCGGCAACGCAATTCGACCCAGATTACTGACATAAGGAGCCCTGGTCACTGTTGCGGCCATAATAACGGGTTAAGTGAGTCATCTTTAGTTCAGTGGAGGAGCGGCCGTAGTGATAAAGGCGCTATGTCAGTGATCTGGGGATAAATTGGGTTGCCACTCCGAATCCCGTTCATGCCACTCCGACGAAACGTAAGTGCATATAGGTGCAGCTTACTGTAGTACGTTATTTCTTGTGTATGATTTTCGCTGTTTAGTTTGTTTTCCTCTTTCCTTTTTTCTACTCATTATTTTCGAGTTTGGACGTTGTTTCATTTTGACGTGTTGGCGGTAAAGAGGTTGTGGGATTGTCAAGTAGGAGTGTGTACGTTTGTATCATGTAAGGTTGGTGCCAACCGATTGCCTAAAACGCTTATAAACAACTAGCTGAATTAACGAGCATCGGGGCCAAGTGCACTAGGGACCACAGTCGACTAATGTTTATTTGAAAGTGTTTTTAAACAAGTTTAAACTTAACGCAGACCGTATTACGCAAGAACTGAGAAATGAATGCAGCTTGTCTTAATTTATCATTAAAAAAAATAAGCAGCAATCGTAAGAATCGAATGGTAGTGTATACAAGGCCACACGTTGGAGAATAGGCTATGCAAAGATTTTGTTTCACCCTCGGCGGGGATTACTCACCCGTTCCCGACGGAGATTTCCGCTGTAGGAAACTCAAGCTCTTGCAATATGCAGGAATCCAACATTTCAACGTTCATTTTTGAATAATATTCAGGGAGTTTAATCTTGTCTACGTCTTAACGAACCAATTACGTCTAAAATCGATAACTTTTGCGGCTGTCAACTCAATATTCGTGTTTCAGTGGGGCTGCCATGGGCTGTTGTGGATGCTGTATGCATATAAAACATGTAAAACTAACCAAATCTTCAAATTAAACAGGACGGAACACCATGGGCTCGATAAATAGGTTTGCAACCACATTTAACGATCAAATCTTCCCTCAAGCGGAATAAAAAAAATTTAAGAGCATAACAATTTAGACTCGGTTTCCTTTTAGATAAATTTCCACTCATTATTATGGCCTTTAGACTCAGCGCAGTACACGGACTGAAAACGGAAATGCAGTTCAGTGCACTATAAAAATCGTACACAGCTTAGTACACTATATAGAATAAAATAGCAGAGTCACATAGGTGCACGGTATAGACTGAAGTCGTAGGTACACGAACTATAGTGTGCGCGGCCTATCTTGAGTTCGCAGCAGAACGAACACAGATAATGGATTGTACGTTTTCGGTAGCAGAGTGCCTTGTTAATATCCAAGATGGTTACAGAAACAATGGCGGCCATCGATTAAAGCCACCCCATCCAGGAAGACGTAGCCGATCACAAAATACTTGCAGGACTCAAGATGCGCCGCGCACACAATAAGTCATTTGCTGCGGCATGAGTCACGGCAAACTTGTAAAGACCTATATTTTAGTTTTGGCTGTATTTTCGCAAAAATGACTGTATTGTATTTAACCTAAAGATAACCGACTTTGTAGTTCATATCCATTAATGTGTATGTCATTAGTTAGGTGAACAAGATTTAAAAAAAATATTCGAAAATTAAAAACTATGCAAATAACTTGACTTGTGTGCTCACTACATACACCCGCGAGAAAGTAACTGAGGATGAGTCACACACATACACAACCAAAAAATTGTTTCATTGAAAAAAAATTTTAATCTACATCATCAAAAACATATGATGTGTTTGCGTGTGTAAAGTGTGCGCGGCCTATCTTGAGTTCGCTGCAGAACGAAGACAGATAATCGATTGTACTTTTTTGGCAGCAGAGTGCCTTGTTGATATCCAAAATGGTTACAAAAACAATGGCGGGCTTCGATTAAAGCTGCTCCCTCCAGGAAGACGTAGCCGCTCATAAAATACTTCCAGGACTCAAGATACGCCGCGCACACATTAGGTGCTTGTTTGTACCTCTGTTTCTCCGGATCTAAAGCACCTTTCGTGATGAGAATAGTACCAAATAATGATAATAAAAAAAAAAATACGCTTCGGATAGGATTATTTCATCGCTGTCGTAACGTGCTTTTTTTTTTACGCCCAAACACACGAAAAACTGCTATATGTAAATTATATCATGATGACAGAGTTCGATCAGGTAGACTTATCAGAAAGAAAGTTGTTCACAAAAAAAGCTTTAAAAGCACGACATATTTTGCATCTCACTTACTAACGACTTAAATAAATTTTCAAAACATTGCGCCTCTACAGTATCTGAAGCATTTATAGAAGGACTTATTTAATACGTCGTTGTTTTCTCTATAGTGATGCTAAATATCTGATTAATGATTTTAAGCAGTTGCGTGGCCTCCGAGAGAGCACGGGCAACTCTTAGTAAGAGGGCACATTCTTTCTACGGATTTTTTCCCTATCTTTTTACCCTTTCGTAACCTTTTTTTGCCCTTTTCAGGTTTTTTTTTGCAAATTTTGGGCTTTTTTTAGGCTTTTAATGGACATTTTTTCTAGGGTCTTTTTTGGCTATGTTTTTTCCGTTTCCCTTTTGTGCCCTTTTCAGGGCCTTTATTTGCCCTTTATAGGCCTTTTTTAAGACTTTAGGCTCTTTCTCAGGCACCACCGCACCAGCCAATGCTGGAACAAAAAGGCCATTTTTTAAAATAAAAAGGGCAAGTACCGAAAAGGGCATGGGTACTCCCCCCCCCCCTGACGCCTTCCTGTCCCCGCCACTGCTTTAAGACTTAACGTAAAAACCAGTTTTGGCGTATGGACCGGAGATTTGGAACGAACACACATTAATGACGGATATCCGAAATTGAGAGCGTGCAAAGCAGCAAAACGGTGTATAGATCTCAAAATTAGTTGGATTTAACTGCCTGGATGCGTGGAAAAAGCAGATCTCTTTAAGTCTTGAAAGGTGGTCAAACATTCGATTTTCTGAAGCAAGGTGCATGGATTGAGCGAGCACAGCACACGATTTCCACGTGCAGGAAACCTTTTCATCGCATTTCTCGTCTTGGTCGCTCAAGCTTTCATTTGACATAACTCTCACCTTCTTAGGGGCCGCCATACTTCCGGTGACGTAGGCATGGAGACACGAAGGCAAACAAGTCGTGTGGTTTTAAATGATGTAGCTGACATGCAGACGGGCATGCTAAATAATGTAAGACGGAACTGTGAGAGCTGCAGTTGCAATTGGCTTCGGTCCACGGTATCAGTTAGTGAATTTTATGATGCTCTGACGATAAAAAAAACCGTTTGAAACGTGGATCGACGCCAATGGAGTGGGCGAAGCGAATCCGTTCCGTCGTCATGATCTTATAATTGCATTAATAGTTTAATAATTCCTCCCGTTTTGATTCCGGCCTGTGGTTTGAACCATTCGGGCTACTCAGACTCATTCCGACTTATTCATGGCAACGGTGCAACTTTTAAGAGGGTCTCGTCAACATCCGGTTTGTACGTAGTTTGGCAAGCGCGATCGTTTTGAAGAATTCTGTGGTTTACAAGCAAAGCCTCTTAACAGCGGCTCTTTGTACATTTGCTATCCTAACGTGTACTTTAAAAGGAGACTTTATTACAAGCAACTCTAAAGAGGCCTAATTATTTTAAGCTGGTTTTAATCGAGTCAGAAGAGTGATTTTCAGGGTTCTGGGTTTCTGGGTTGTTTTGATCGGTTACTAGCGAGAGGTATTGCAATAAAAACGTTCGTAATCTAAGAGCCTGGACTAAAAGAGAGCATACTTAATTTAGACGTTTCTTTTTCGGGTTTCAAGTGGGAGTGGAGCAAAAAATGGGGATGGTAAATATCCTAGGATATCACGTGTTCCTTAGCGGAAGCATCTTTTTTAAGACTCAAAAGAAGACATTTCCGTTTGGATGTTTGACGAAGGTAAAGTAAGCAAAACATTTTTCGTACATTCCAAAACCTTTTTTTTTTATTTCGTGCTTTTTATATAGCGTCTAAAAAAATATATATATTGATATATTGATGAATTTGCTTGCCCAACCTAAGCTGTATTATATATCATATCAAAAACCAGAACTGGTAAAAGGGGCCGCCAAGTTCCGAATGGTTCGGCCCTTCAAAGGAGTGATACCAACACACCAAAACATTCGCCAAGTTAATCGCACCACTTAATAATTCGACGGTTAAATAAAAACTAGAATATTGCTACTTTCGGTAGCAATGTTCAAGTTTTCATTTAACTTTCCAAAATATTATTCGGTGCGATTAAGTTGGCGAATGTTTTGGTGTGTTGATATCACTCCTTTGAAGGGCCGAACCATTCGGAACTTGGCGGCCCCTTTTACCAGTTCCGGTTTTTACGTCAATCCAACAAGGCTGACAGATGCAGGCCAACTCTCGTTCATCTCCCCGTATTTTAGTGTTTTCATCATAATTTTTTTTTTAAAGTATTCACTGTTTTTACTTCATGTATTGCATTCTCGGGATGTGTATTTACTCTAATGTTGTTTTTAGGTGAACAAGACATGGGTACTCATACTGAAAATTTAAATTTTGGCTTGGTTTGTGTCAATTGTGGGCCATGTTTCATCAGGAAACAACTTTTTTACTAAACTTAATTAAAGAATTACCGTGTACCATTTCTTTTTTTTTAGGATTTAAACATAAGCTTCGAGAAATGAAAGTACTAATGAAACAGCGGTGCCCGGGACATGACAATCGATTAATTCTGCTTCTTTCTGCGTAATCCAGACCATACTTTCAATATTAAACGTAATATTCAGGTTAAGACGCAAGTCCGAGATTTTCAGCCTGTGCTTTCTGTAAATAAACTAGTTCACTTTTTACAGTTTAAGAAAACTATAAAGGGCTTGGAAGGGAGACTTTTTCTTCCCCTTACACCAAGTCCTTGAATTTTAGGGAAATTGAAAATTTAGTTAAAGTGCAGGTCAAAGACCCAAGTCGCGGAGACATGCAGCATATTAAACCGCATATAAATGTAGAAAAAGTCACCAATTAGAAAATTTCATATCAAATCTTTCTTTTTCAAGCCTTTTTTTTAAAGGGCAATTACATCCATTTTGACATGAATGCTTTACTTTTGGATCATTTACAAAATAACTAAACACAAGAATTGCGGTAAGAATACGTTACGTACGTCCGATACGACAATTTAATTATTGCATCACCAAAACACGACATGGAGACCGCCATTGTTTTGCTGGAACGCGCAGAAATTAATGCCGACTGATGTCACTTCGATTTCGACTCGCAGCCGATTGAGACAGCTCTATTGGCTGTGAGAGCTCGAGCGTCTGACGGCCTTAGCTGGCCACTACAACTGTCGGCCAGCTAAGGCCGTCGGACGCTTGAGCTCTCACAGCCAATAGAGCTATCTCAATCAGCTGCGAGTCGAAATCGAAAAGTGATATCTGTCGGCATTAATTTCTGCGCGTTCCAGCAAAACAATGGCGATCTCCGTATCGTGTTTTGGGGATGCAATAATTAAATGGTTGTTATCGGGCGTACGTAACGTATTCTTACCGCAGTTCTTCTGTTTAGTTATTGTGTAAGTGATCCAAAAGTAAAGCATGCATGTCAAAATGGATGCAATTGCCCTTTAAATTGAGAAGAACGAAGAGGCTACAACTGCAGATGGCAGGAAATTCCAAGCCGGTACCACTCAATTTGTAAAAAGAATTGCTTATATGCTTTCTTATGTCATAGTTGCATAAGTTCAAAAGAATTTCCCTAGCGAAGGTATTGTGAGTAAAGATACAAAATCGATCAGCATTAATGTCAGTGTGGTTGTGCGGAACGGTGTAAAAAGATGCAAGTCAGCCTTAGGCCCGGTAAACACATTCGTTTTTTAAACGCGCGTTTACGCATGTTGACGTTAGCAATCAATGCACACATGACCGTGAAGTAACGGTAGTACGCATTCGGCCGCAACCCAGTTTGCTAACCCCGTGTATACAAAAAATTATATTTTGAAACCATTGAGACGATATTGCTTTTTTCGCCTACCTCGTGTACAAAAAAATATATTTTCAAACCAATGCGACGATATTTGGTACATTCATTTACTAATTTAAGACGTACCAGGGGAATATATTATACATCCTTTGCAGATTAACTAGAAAATTCCGATAAGTTCTTTAATTACTTCCCAATGAGTCTTCAATCATTTCTGCAGCAACATTTCATATTTCAGGATAGTTCTTTACTCCCCCAATGAACAATTCCATGTCTTCGAAACTGGACGCAATTTTCGGTAGACCTAATAACGCTTTTGCGATAAACTACGGATGTGTGCACCGCTCAAGTCACACAAGGTACTGAGAGACGTATGTGCGTTTGCGTTAACGTTGCGTTGACGGGGGGGGGGGGGGGAGTGCGGTGCAGTACCCAACAGATGTCACGTAAACCACACCACAAATGCGGTAACGCAGTGTCAACGCGCGTTACAAAAAACGCATATGTGTGCACCGGGCCTTAATGCGACACATTTCAAGAGACTCCAAGTTTAGAAGGCGAAGGCGATCCACGTAAGAATGCTTGTAAAATCCTGCTATGCATTTAGTAAAGGTTCTTTGTACCGATTCAATGTTTGGATATCCTTGACTAAGACAGGTGACCACGCGGACTGGCGTATTCCAACAGTGAACACACAAAAACCTTAAAGGCCCAAATAAGAGTTTTAGGATCTCGCCCGCGAGACAGCATCGTCTAATCGGGTGAGACGTAATCTTTGCTTTCGAGACGACGAAATTACAGCGCAAGGCGATCAGATCTCTGGCGATACAAATGCCCAGATCTTTAAAAATCATTCTTCTAAGGTGATAAGCGTCATCCCTTATCTGCGCTCAAGAACTTCTCCTTCGAAAAAGAAAGGTCACGGCCTTATACGTCCACTCGCCCTTCTTTTGGGACGCCTTTCGAGGATTGGTCAGTATCCCGTTGAGAACACTTTCCCCGCTGGGAGACAAATGGCCTTTGCAGCTATCCATTTACTCAGCTGCCCGAGTGGAGAGAGAAGGACTGGAAATAAGACGTGGTGTTACATTACTGCGTGAAGATGTTGAGAGCGTCAACCTTTTATATCGACTGAGAAGGTGCTTTCACAAAATCTTTGTTGAGTGTTGGACAGACTCCTGTGCTGAATTCCTGAATCGGATCACAGAGTTTCAAAGGAGGAGAAGGGTCAACAAAAATTTCTATTCATGAATGAAACAAATGCAGCACGATTTGGTGGGGTTTATTTTCCTTGCATTTACTTCGGATTCAGCCTTGAAGGTAGTTTTGAAATGCTGGCGTATACCAGATTACATTTTTGTCCAATTTTATCAAAGTTGTTGAAAAGCTGGCGGAAAATTATTTGAGCGGATTATCACGTCACGTTGGTAAAGGTGCAGCTTACCACCTAGCGTTTGTTCACGTCATGAAGAAATAGCGCAAATCCCTAAACAAATGCAAAGGCAAACGTATTTATGTTGCCTGTAGCTGTGTTTATTCATCACTTGTATAGAGCCAATGTGGTTTTCTGTCCTGTTTCTAAAGTGGATTTGTTATTCCTAGAATTATTAGCGTAAGCAGGAATTGGTTGGTTTGAAGATTACTCCCGGATAAGCAATGTAATGGGCCCACATTGTGATACACTCAAAAAACGATTTAATTTTCAGCATTAATCGCACGCCTTGTTCTTAATTTTAAAAGGTAAAACACTTAAAAACCTGAATCAGCCAGCGCTGCTGGTTTGTCAGGTTTTTAAGTGTTTTACCTTTAAAATTGTGAACAAGGCGTGCAAGTAATGCTGAAAATTGAATAGTTTTTAGTGTATGACAATTGTGGGTCCATTGCTTTATCAGGGAGCAATCCTCAAACTGGTCTACTTGACCTACAAATTATTTTTTCAGGAACTGATTGATTAAAAAATCGTTCATTTATGGGGGGAGGGGGGGGGACATAGAAGAAAGCACAGAAGCCAGAAAATGAACTAAATGTCCCAAAAATTAGAAAACGGAGTTTGGCTCTCCCTCCCTCCAAAGAAAAATCAGGAACCTTATCGACAAATGGTATCTTGATCTACTCCCCTATAGACGAATTAAAATCGCCCCTCCTAAAACTTCATTTTGGGCACGCTACTGTGCCAGTGGTTTTAGTGTGCAGTCCTCACATGACTGTGTATTTGTTGAAACTCACGACAAACTAGTGAGTGTCTTATTACGTGTCTTCTGATATATCGAGAGTCCAACGTGAGTTTCAACGAGAACATCACGGTCCATCATATCCTCAAGGTCGGACGTGCTCCCAGCCATCCATAATGCCAGAAGGCAACAGGGACAACTGCGCGAGTTATTTCCAATCGGAAATGCCTACGGTCTTTTACATACCACAATCAACATGAGCACGAGTCATCACAGGGGCCTTTCTGCAACGACGGTTTCCACAGCTTCCTTAGAGGGCCTCTTTACCTTAATGCCATGGCTCCATACTATGTATTCTGTATACTCTATATCTTTATTAATGTATTCCAGTAATGCTATGTACTTTGATGTATGGTCCAGTCCCTGGAGATCAGTGGCCAGGATGGCTCTGGCCTTGCCTGCCCCCAGGGATAGCTGCTAGCAGAGATGGCTCATGGGATACCAGGATATAGTACAGGAAGTACCTTGCACCACCAGTGGCAGGTACTGGCTGGAGCTCTAGGTACTTAAGGCCTTGCAGCCCCCTTCAGCCTCACTCTGGGAGCTAGTCCCTAACCAGCTAAGAACTCTTCCTGAAGCGTGCCACTCTGCTAGAATCCCTGATCAGAGCATCCTTGAACCACTGGACAACATCTCCTAAGGACAGACCGCGTGGCCCTGGAATAAACTCTGAAATCACCATCCTTTCTGGCGTTCTTCCTTGTACCGGGCATAGTGGGGTTGCATTTTTCTTCCCGAAAATGCAAGAGGGGCTGATATCAGGCTATAAACTTCGGACCTCTGCACACGAGACAGGCATGCTAACCACAAGGCCACCTTTACCCATGGCGCAGATAACGTTGAACAACGCGCCTCCGAGGGTTGGTATCTTTGAAGAAGATAAGCCACTCGAATTCAGAATGAAAAGTGCCGCTAGTGCTGCTTGGAGCACTTTTACGGGTAACCGTGAGACCTCCATGATAACGATTAGAAGGATTTGTTTTTGGTCGAACGCCTCTTCACATTTACGTCGCCTGACCATCAGAAAACAGACATTAAATTCGAGATTCATCATGAAAATCGTGGATTTCTATGTTTTATCTTAGAGTTACTAATAAATTAAGGATAATAAACCACTAATCTACGTGTAAGGCTAAGGAACTATCCTGGCTGTTTCACTCTTTCACAGTCTAGAAATAAAAGAAGATGTTTCGGTGTAAGAAATTGGTCTTACAGATTTTTAAACACGAAAGACGATGGAAAACAACTGGCTACGAACACATTCTTGAAACGAAAAGCACCGGTCCCATTATTCGAAGATTAAAACTTTAAATTTTAAAGCGTAGCGGTGTGTACCTGCAGATTTTACTAAGGTTTTATTTTTTTACCTGCAGATTTGACAGCAGAAACCACCTTTTTTTTTTAACCCTTTGTTGCACATGCCAAACTGGATGCATTTTTTTTTTTTTTGGAGAGGTCGGTCGTGGGATTCGAACCGGTGTTCACTTGCTTCGGAGATGAGGACGCTGACCACTTGATTGTTGCTGCTCGCTTTGCTCGGGTTTCCCGGGTCCCCTCATAAAGCTTGCCTTGCGCGTTGGGGCTTAGTTTTTGGACGTTCAGTTGCCGTCCCTTTAACAAAGACTTAGTTTAAAAGTTTTCATCAAGTATTTCCGCTTGAGGAAAAAAGTGGAAACAATCGAATTGTCATCCATTTCAATTGCTAAGTGCTAAGGTTATCTCTGAACGAAGAGGGTCAGTTTTGCTAGGAAATTACCTAGGATAATTTATTTGGCATAATCGACGTGAGCAACAACGCATTTCCGGGACGCGACTCTTCCGAATGCACTGCAGGACCGGGTTTAGGGCAGGATAGACAAGCCAAATCAAAGATGGCTGGTGGCATGAAGATTTGTGTGATGGATCGCTGCGTAGTTTTAACTGTTCTGGCAAACCTTAAGGTGCTTTTGCTCTTGGAAAAGACTATGAGGGCACGGATGGTAATCGCGTTAAAGCCTATTTTTGTCTTTGCTTCGTGGACGGAACCTCCAGGATTTCACCAGGGACCTCTGGTACATGAGGTAGTCATGATTACCAGGTTACCTGGTGGGCTCGCGGATCACGCCCACATTTTATACACAATATTCAATACTTTTTTTTCACTCTTTGTGTGGCATGTCGTGGCCGAATGGGAATTTTATTCCGACACTCATACAATTCGTCATCCCTGTGACTGAGGTTGGCGCTAATGACCTACAGCTGTCGACGCGCCATTAAGCCCCATTTCCCCCCCTCCCCAAGCTAGTGCATTTTATCTACTCCCAAGGTTTTATGTCGTCTTGTGCCATGTGCCAAACGTTTTAAACCTTGAATGACCACATTTGATCCTGTTTTTAAACCGACTTTTATCCTGTTTCTACAGTTTTCTTTTGTTCATAGCTTCTTCTAATGAAATGACGGGCTGAAAACTGCATATATAGGCTTAAACGTGACTAACACTGGTAGGCTCAGGCAACAGATGATGAATTAAAGCACCGTATTATTGATATTAAAGAAACAAAAAAACAAATGTGCACACAAATCAAAAATAGATCTCCAACCAGCATTTGCAGGGAGGCAAAATCTTGGTTTCCTATTGTCCAACTTATGGCATTGGGCTTAGGTTGAACAATATTTCCCTTGAAAATTGTAGCTTTCTCTTCGTTGTATGAAAATATTTTAGGGTTCTGTTAATTGCTAGTGTTTAAGTATTTGCAGTGTACTTTTTAATGTTTTTATTATTTTATGACTTAATGCCTCTTTGGCTTTTTATCAGCTTGATAATGGAGTGCGGAGTCTCCGAAACCCCGCTGTTTTTTTTTTTCATTAATTCGTTTGCACGTTTAGGCTTTCTTTTTTTTCCCCATCATCTCTTGTTTGAGCCTACCATGCACTTTTATTTATTTATTTATTTATTTGAGTATTGGGGGAGATTGAGGCTGAATGGCGCGTCAACAGCTTGGTCATTAGCGCCAACCTCACTCACAGTGCAGTGAATATTGGTTCAACCGGCTTCATGCCTCATAATAGATCCAAGTTGAGTTGCATGGACTTGTAAAAAAAAAACTTCTTATAATATTTTTTCCAAAGGGAAAATGAACAGAATGGGTTTAAATTGAGACTATTACAAAAGGATGGAAAATAATAATGCCAAATGCTCTTTTTATTCTCTTTTCTAGCTCTGGACAAAACAAACGTAGCGTTATACGTATAGTTGCGATTGGTGGAATGAAAATACATGCATATCTGAGCAGTTCAGGTGAAAAAATTATCCCGTGTATCAAATTGTATAAAAAAAAATGTAATCCCATGCTTTGTCTGAATTGTTCAAGAGTTGGGCTTCCAAATTTATCACACAGGTTTTCATAGGAATAATCTCTGTTAAGTCCGGATTTAAAACAAATGTATCTCACTTCCACCTCTGCAATTAGGTATATTTGCTGTATGGGGGTTCCAGACTAGGCATGTATAAGAAACTAAACTTCGGACAATTTTGCAGTATACTGTGTGGTAAAGATGGTTTTGGTGGGCCTAACAAAGTAGTTTTCATTATTTAAAAGCCTAGATATGTAAGTTTGACATTTTGTTCACAAACCTTTACTAAAAAAAAGAGGGTGTATAAACCTCTGACCATTGAATGAAACGCCGACTTAACACCCTATTTCTCGACGAAGACATGAAAATCAGCGGTTTAAATCTCTTAAAACCTAGCAAGCAATACCAGAAGCATGGCCGACCTGCGTTCCATGACAACCAACCCTCCCACCTGTTGCTCCAGCAGATTTCAACGCCATGCGCAAACACGATCTACAGAGTAGCCAACATGGGGGGAGTTTAGATCGGAATCAACAAGTTAGACGGGCTCGTGCTGTTGGTCGCGCGTGCTCCTCTGTCCTCTTCCACAATTCCACGAGTCCTAACGGTTGCCAGCCGCGACAGGTTGGCGCCGTTTTATTGATTTCAACCCACACCAGCTGATCCTGCCTTCCAAGACCGTTTCCTACCCTCTCTCTCCCCCTTCTCTCAACCCCTCTTCCTCCTCCCAGTAACGTTGGACCGAAATTTAATTATTGAAAATGGCATCAAGATTTAAGAAGCAAGTCTTATGTGTCAATGGATGTTCCATGATATGCGATCAAGGGATTATTATTACTCCGTTTGTGCAATTCCTTAAGGCCATCCGTCGTGCATTTGTGCATCCGTCGACGAATGATATTTTTGTCCGACCACTGAAATCATCGAGTGCGTGGAAGCAATATTTGCGTAATTGCGTGCCCGTTTGCGTTTCATTTTCGTACGTATACGAACTTCCGCAAACTGCGGAGAGATTGGACGAGTTTCCTTGTAGACAAGACCGGCGATGAGTCTTGTTTTCCTGTCTGGGATTTTGAATTTTTTTTTCTTTTTTGCAAGAAGTACAAATGTATGACAAGTTCTTGATTTGGGGTTTGTTTAACAGTAACGTACGGAATAGGACGCAGTGGCAACTCGGACCATTGCACTGTGACTGAGGTTGGTGCTAATAACCTAGCTGTCGACTCGCCATTAAGTCTCCCCCCCCCCCCTCTGTCCCTCAGAAGACCAGACTGAAGTCATTTTGAGAATTGTTGCAATTGTTTTGCTGGCGGCAGTCGGTGTGTGAGACAGTGACAGAATTTCTCCATTAAAATACTGTCTTTAAAAAGACTTGCCTCCTTGCTTCCTGGCCTCCTCGCAGTGCTCGTGGAAGGCAGGCGCGTCGTGCCACACTGGGGCACGGATGGGCACGTGCCCGCCCCCCCCCCCCGCCTTCCCCTCCCCATCCCAATTTCTCCAAAATAAAGATGATTTTGGCTTACGAGCGCCGCCTGGCGCAATTACTACAGTTTTTAAAAGTGTCAATTTGGGTCTTCCAGCTGTCTCAAACTCATCAAAATTGCTGGAAAAGTGTCCGCTGAGGGACCTTACTGCGCTCCCCCAGACCCCCTAGCTGGGAAACGTATATCCCCACCCCCTCCCCAATTTTGTGGATGCACGACGCCACTGATGGCTGGCTGTGACATGAACTTATCATAAGGCTGAAATTGGGTGAAAGCTTGTTACAGTTAAAAGATAGTTTGCTAGAGAGCCACCTTGTTACATCTGACAACAATTAAATCTCATCTACTTGGTGGGGACACACTAGCGTGGGTCTTGATCTAGCTGTCTTTCTAATCTGTGGCTTAACTGAATCGAGCACTTCCTTTAATTAGGGTCCCCAAGAGTCGATCTTTGTAACGGACCTAACAAATAAGCGGCAAGAGGATCACAATGGTCGACCATTGTACAGGAAAATGGCGGAAATGGTGGAAAGTTAGCTCTTCGTCTTACTGTCTTCTTTGTTGTAATCTAACTTCGAGGTGCCTTGTCTTTCCGTTCAATGGTAGCCAAAGTCACGAGCACGCCAGGAATCTGAGCAATTTCCGTCCGACAGGGAACAAACACGGTATTTACACGTGATGCTGGTGACAGCGAGTAGGAAGCCTTGGTTGCTGAAACGCTTTTTCACTTCACAAAAAAAGTTAAAGCCGTTCCTATTTCTTAAATTGAAAATTACGAAATGTCACTTAGGTGGAAAATGCCAATTGCCAAGCTACGTTTTTTTTTTTAAATCGAAAATTCTTTTAGTCGCTGATGCAAAGAAACCAAGATGTAGTTAAGTGTCGAGAAGAAGGACCAGAGCTACGAACGTTCCAATGACCGGATGTGGTGGGGAAGTGTAGGGGGAAAGGGGGAGAAGCAACCCTGCAATTTTTCATCCCATTCTTTGCAGACCTGAAATTTTCATCCCATTTCTGCCCCATCTTTTTGTACGGAGACCTGCAATTCGCCCAACTTTTTTCGCCTTTTTGTTCGGTCCCATTTTTGCAGAACTGTAATTTTTTTCCTCTCCATGTTGTTCAGCCTCAATTTTATTAGACCTGCTGTGTTTCGCCCCCATTTCTCACAAACCTGTCTTTTTCGCCTTCATTTTTTACACCAACATTTTTCGCAGCTTGAAGAGGTCCATTATTGTGTTATAGAAGTATGAATTCTTATCCGTTCTTTAAGAAACTAATGGACAAATACCCATTATTGGACGAACGAACGAACGAAGCGAGCGAGCTCGAACACTCGACTGCATTTAGACGTTGTATGTCTGTTTGTTTGATTTGGACTGTTTTTGTGAGTCTTGAGCACAA
>JAHWFP010054010.1:35426-61566 GCA_023313725.1 Lithobius niger | reverse complement strand
AAAAGACCTTTTAATTTGGAGCAATATTAAATAAAAGACCTTTTAATAAAAATGTCTTAATGGTGTGTTGAAAAAGAAAATCCTTCCATTACTCAGTAATGCGGACGTGGCTAGACAGGGCCGGATGAAGGGCGGGGGGTAGCTTTGGGTGCTGCAGCACCGGGCCATAGTCCAAAACCACGCGCATCGTGTATTGAGTTTCATTCTTCGTACAATCCGGCAGTGAGTTTCTAGCAAAGCTAATCGGGGAGGCTTTAAGATGTTTATTCTTCAAGCGCGAAACGCGGCCCCCCACGTTTCTGATTGCACACTGCCAGAGGTGACAGAAGTGTTCTCTCCTATTCCTTTCTTGGGAGTCCGTGCAACGAAAAGCCCACTTAAATCGTAAATACCAGTAAGAAAATATTACGACTGCAACATATTTTTTTCCCGGGGTTTTTTATACCGGGATATTTTTTCCTAGATTCAATACCCGCCCCTTTCGTCGGGGAAGAGTTGCCCCTCCATTGAGGAGTACTGAGATTTTCGTCAGGGAAGCTTTCCGGAGACAAAACAGGGGGGAAAAAAGTTAAAAATGACTTAAAGGCACATAACTCCCTCCGGTATATTTTAACAGTTTCACTCGATACATTACCGGAAATAGTTTTATATAAACTGATTTACCTTTCATTTGCTGGTCTAAGGGTACGATGCAGATGTCAGTAGTGGCGCGTGAATGTTATTAGGCTTGTTTTAAACGGCTCGGTCCGAGCGGTACTTAACTCCCGCCACATCGCTGGCAAGCCGCGGCCCTGGGGGAAGAATAATTAATCCTTCGCTCAAATTTGCGACTTGGTCGTACGATGTGTCACGTTGCAGCGGCCCCGAAATGAGTATGACTAGTGTCGTATAGCAATGCGCGCTGCGGTTGTTTGAACTATATTTTAGCGTAGGTGACGCAGAGTAAAGCGGCCAGAACGGAGGGATTTATGTGCCTTTAACTGGCGAAATATGCAAAGTAGAAAAAAAAACAGTTCAAATGCGTAAAAAAAAAAATAGGATGGGGGGGATGCATTGACACCCACTTCTCCCCATCATCGTTCCCCCAGTCGGGGATTATTATGCGCCGCCGCAACTGTTGTTTGACGAGGGGGCAAGGGTAAAGGCAATGTTCAGATCTGCTTGATGGTTGTGGTGCATTAGGTGGATTATTAGAACGAAGCCAGGAGGATTATAATCAGCGCGTGTACTGAAGTGATATAGAAGACGATGAAGACAATCGTGCTGCCAATTTTTATCATTCAATGATTCTGCATCTTTGTATAACTGACGTATGTAGAACGTAAAGCTTAGAGACTAATTCGTATTTACAGCCGGGGGAGGGGATGGGGGGGGGGGGTGCGAAAAAATATGACGCTATATTTTCAATGAGTTTTCAATTTTCAGTAAACTTTTTTCTTTCTCCTACCGTCACTTAGGGATGGTACGATACAAACATTTTTTATCCCGATTAAAATTTTTAATTATAGCGATAATCGATAATTGTCGATAAAACAAATTTTGAGGCTGGAATAACCATTTTAATTTTGTTAATTAAAAAAACCTTGGCTGAAGCCTACAGTGCAACGTTCACGAATGTGAATTGTGTGGCACTCGTAGTTTGGCCAGTAGATTGGAAAATGCACGTGCCATTGTCCATTACTTCAATCATGTAGGAACAATTCAGCAGTTGTGCTGCTGCTTAATGCTCAAATATTGTCTGCATTAAACTAACTCTCCAATCATCTAAACTGGCTATCAACAGTATTGCACTCTTGGTTGGAGAGCCCTCGTAATTCCACACGCAACGCCGCAAATCGCTTGTTTCTAGCTATTACGGTTTCCGAGACATGGCAATTTAAGCATCGGGGTTTGCACGATTATTTGATAAATCAGAAAAAAGTGCGACACGATAATCGACAAAAAAATGTTATCGCGATATTATCGATTAGCGTGCGATCGCTACTGAGACTGCCTGTCGATGAACTCGTAGCCAATATATTAGTAAGTTTGCACCGACAAGTACCAGTTGAAAGGAAAACGCTTCGTTAACGAAATAACAAGGTTTATTTTAAAATTGTCTACACAAGCATGTGTTTTGTAAACCCCTTTCGTACCCGGATGCGCAGTAAGATTTGATGATGGCACAGTGTGCTTGTACGTTCGCAAGCCAAGACGCAAGAAACCAGAAGCTAAAGGGTTCTCTAGAAAGTTTATCTGCTTCTATTGACACTGACTACCCCGTGCTTTTAGATATACTTTTATGTTGCAAGTTTCAAAATTTTGGTGTCTGTTTCACGGCTAGTGGGTCAGCCACGGAAAAATTGTTGGTCGGGACCGAACAAAGCCATTTGGGGGTATGGGGGAGTGCTGTTAGCTTCCCCAGTGGGATCGGAGGAAGAACTCCAGAAGCGGAGCCTTTTACGTCACGTCACTGTCGTAATCGGATTCTGAAGGCATATTTGTTACTCATATACAGCAAAAAAACATAAATAAATAATTCGTCAAATAAAACAAAAAAGTTAATTTTTCAGTTTTGGTTCATTTTGGACATTAGCGGGTGGGTAGGGGAAACTACGTATCTTGCCATCTCTCCCTACCGCGCCACTCACTGGGGTGAGGAGTAGTCGTCTAACTGGAAAACCGCATAATTGGAAAAACGTATACACTATAACAGTATAATGGAAAATCGTCTAACACAAAATTCGTATAATTGAAAATCGTCTAATGCGAAATTCGTATAATGGAAAATCGTCTAATGTCTCTGCCTCGCTCGCGCTCGCTGCGGCTATACAGATAACATCAGAACCGCAGATATGTTATTGTCCAGTTAGACGTTTATGCATTATACGATTATCCAATATACAACATTCCGTTTAGATGATTTTCCATTATACGATATTCCGCTTAAAAGATTTTCCACATTTTTTATTTAGGCAGATATTAGATAAATATCCCATTAGATGATTTTTCTGTTCGTCCGACGCCCCCACTCACTTTGTTCAAATCCCTTCAGAGAGTCCGAAAAATCCAATTCCCAATAATTTCGTCCATCACCCTGAGAAAAAAATGATCGATCCCTTATTATTGTGATTGTAGTGTCCTTGAATTGTGACTGTAACCTGTAATTGTGTGCATGACGTATGATTAATTTTGCTATTTTATTGTACAAAAATCCCCAAAACCCATTGCCCAATTTAACTGATCCACGAACTTAAATCCACAAATCGGCCAAAAAATTTGTGCGGAACGTATGAAATGAATCCTTCAAAAAATTGAAGTTATCGTGAATATGGACAGACGGACAGGCAGACAGAGTACAAGAACCTCGCCTCACTAAAAAACAAACGGTTTTAAGTCCTATGGCCTAAATCTCTTAAAATTGGAAAGAAATAAAAAGAAAAAAATTTAAAAAAAAAATGCCGACAGCTTACTGGTTGTTAACATTTACAAATACGCCCACATTCCCTTTTTTTTTCGTTATATGTTTTACGGTTCGTTCTGTTCAAATTTCCTTTTTTTTTTTCTTTAAGGTAAAGAAATTTGCGTGGTTCAGCTGGTTAACATCATACGTGGTAGCCCGCAACGTTGCTTGTGAGGAATGCAGTTGGACTAGTCATTTACTATGTATAGAAGGCCACATGTAGGCATAAAATGCCTCAGACAACTAACAGAATAAATTTATTTTGGCAAGGTAAGCCGGGCAGAGTCCAGAGATAGATGATGTGGATTTATAGGCAACTCGTGGTGTGACGCTTCGTAAATCGTAATGAAAATCAACAAACTACAACTTAAAGGCTCCTCCTACTGAAACGTCTTGGATTCATTCCTATTAGTTCCGTCTAAGTTTACGGAGGGCGCCATGAGTTTTATGTGGGAATTTCTACTCAGTTTTCAGCCTAAAATTAAACTAAACTAAACGAAACTATCTTGTATTTAATTATTATCTAGTTTAGCTTAGTTGTAATTTAGTTTACTTTAGATTTGGCTGACAAATGAGCAAAAATGACCAGATGTATCGTGTGGCGCCCTCTGAAAATTCGGAAGGAACTAATAGAAATGAATGTAACACGTTTCAATAGTAACTTTTTAGAGTTACAAATTCTACTCCCCAACCCTATAAACTCTTGATATAACTAAGATCTTAGTTTTGTTTGTTTGTGCGCGTGTCAGCAGTGGGAATCTCGATAAATAAAGCTTGCTAATAGCGGTGTTTAATGGTGGTGATGGTTTAGTAATTCGTGCAGGTTTTTCAACAAAGCAAGCGATAACGGGTGACGTCATATTTTTTTTTAGGCGAAAATCATGAGTAACGCCACAGTATTTTCATACGAACTAGAAAACCGGCCATATACGGTGGGGGGGGGGGGGGGGGCACCCCAGTGATGATTATCGAACATGGATTTTTTCGATAATCATTATTCTATTGAAGTTCGTAGTGGGAATCTCTGAGGGATGGGCGTTGGACGACTGGGTACGGTGGTGTTTAATTTGTTAGAACCTTCAACAATAATTGACGTAACAGTCAGTATTTTCATACAAACGGGAAATTATAACAATCTATATAACTAAGATAATAACATTTGTTTGTTTGTGCTTCGCCAGATTACCGAGACTCCCACTCTTAATTCTTATTTCTATTGTTCATGCGTCCGCAGTGGGAATCTCGATAATCTTTTTTCTTTTGTTTGTTTATATCGCTGTCAAACGGAAATGCCTGTATAATGAATGAATGACGGAATTGTCTGTATAAGTAATGATTCGAACTGTGTTTTCAACAAAGAGACACAGTACTGATGACGTCACACTATTTTCATGCAAACGGGATCTAGGCCTCTTTGTCTCTTAATCCTGATCTAATTAATTCTAATGAAACCTTGGGCGACTGCTAATGGGAAATCGCAGCATTTTAATGCAATTGTGAAATCACAACAATGCTCAACAAACGAAAGAATTATCTAGACTCGCCGCCAAGTAATAGTAGATCATCCCATTGTAGACATCCGATTGTTAAAAAATTGATTGTTAATGATAAAAAGGTGGCTCACTAGCAGACATGTGTCTGTTAACTGTAAGCAACTGAAAGCTTATTTTGGGATGTTGAGGATAAATCCCAATACGACAGAAATGTTTCAAATTGTAGAAAATGTAAGGCTAAGGGTCAGAGATTAAGAAAAACTGAAATTTAAAGGATGGGTGTCCACCAATCATAGAGAAAAAGATGCGTCAATAACGTTGTTTTTATGTTAACTGTCTAGCCCTAGCTAGCTGGTTAGCTAACTAATAAGATTTTTCTCATGTTAAATCCCATAGACGTTTTGCTCATGGCTAGCGCAAAATTGAGAAGGCCTACGTAGCTGAATTTTGGCATACGGATGCATGGTGATCTGAGGATGGTTCTTTTGCTGGTTTGAGAGTTGTAGGGGTCAGGACAAATGCGTGGGAGGGTTTTGAAATTCGCCACCAGCGAATTTAAATTTCGTTTCTTTTCCAAGTTGCAACCAAATATTTCAAGCAACAATGTCTTCAACAATCAACACTGATCTTTAGATTTATTGTAAAAGCCTGGACGAACTAAGAACCGAACAATAACGAAGGACAAAATAAGGAAACATTAACGTTGCCGCGGATTGCGTAAGAATAAAAGGATGCACGTTAGATGATGGTTACGCAACAATACGAGCATCCACGAGCTAACGGGTTTTTTGTTAATAACCCCAAAATAAAATGCTTCGTGTTCTGCCGTTTTAGCAACAGCGACCTTCGGGGGTTTCTTCATGACTAAATATCAATGAAATCTTGAAAAATTAAGGGGAAGGTGCAGGGATAAACAAATGAACTGAAGGGGATGCGCTGATTGAGTGCGCGAAGCGAACGAAATCATCGATTGTTAGCCAGTGTGTGCCAAAATGGGATTTAAGCAACTGAAACATCTGAAGAGTGGTCATACAATAAACTAAGCCAAATAAACCAAATAAACTAATTTGGCTAATCTAACTAAATCTAACAAAAGCTTGGGCGACTGCTAATGGGAAATCACAGCGTTTTAATGCAAATGTGAAATCACAACAATGCTCAACAAACGAAAGAATTATTTTGATTCCCACTACGACTTCAATAGAATTAGGAGTGGGAATCTGCGTAATCTGGCGACAATCAAATTAATAAAAGTCTGGGCGACTGCTAGTGGGAAATTCAGTATTTGAAATGTTAATTTTTTCCCTGAGTTTTCCAGGTTTTTTTGTAAAAAAATCAGAGAATTCCCCGAGTTCACCCTGAGTTTCAAACGTAGTTTAAACTCCCCCTGAGTTTTTCAGGTTTTCCAGGTTGGTGGGAACCCAGTATATCTATATCCATACATTTTTCTTACAACTATACCTACAACTTGTTAAAAATTACCAATTTATAAATACTGTTTCTAAAAGCGGGTCAGTTTCAGATATGGATTTTTTGATAGAATTTGGGACGAGGATGTCAAAGAATTTCAAGCGGCCATTTATAAGGTCGCCGCCCTCACAATTCGACTTCAATTCGACATTCGTTCTGGAGCGGCGACAATTTAAAAATCTCAAAAAAATTTCATTTAAAATTCAAATTAGTTCCGTTTACAATCTTTCATCATCTTCTACCATCCTCATAAAAAAAAAAACCAAAGTTTTAACGACTGGTTTTAATGTGAATTAAACACGGGCAATAAATGTCCGAATTTATTAATGCACTGGATTTTTTTTCCCTCTGGTGCCTTAGGAAGGAGAAAAAAAATTATTTAAAACTTAGATTGATGAAACGATACGGCATAATGTAATGTAACCGCTGCAAACTTTCAAGCGGAAAAGAAAGATAAAAAAGTGTTAAGTTTCGTTCGATTAATCTGAAACACTGAAGTGTATAATTGCAGTATAAAGAAAAAATTGATAACTGTGTATTTATCTCTTCTCTTTCGTTCACGCAACAAGTAACAAATCTGAATTATGAACTACGAATTAAAACTTGGCGTTTTGCCCCGGCGTTGAAGCTTTGCTGGTTTCATTCAAAAGGGTTGCACCAAAGATTATAAGAATTTTAACTTAAAAAAAAAAACTGTTCTTGAATTCAAAATGGTTCCAGTGGAATTCATTACCTTTTAAGGACGAAATCTTCATTGAATGGAGCGACGTGTTCCACATTCAGGGCCGCAACTAGCTTTTTTCCAAGGAGGGTACTAGGACAAAATGTTGGGCCCCTCCTCTAAAAGTGAACAAATATTAGCGCAAAGAGACTCCCAACCTCAACAAAAATTAATCAATTTTTTTCTTATTTGGGTCCCCAACTGGTGAATTGTGGGCCCCCAGTTTCCTGGGCGCAGGTGCCGCACCCTTTGCACCACCCGTAATTACGGCACTTTCCACATTGGGAAAAAATAAAATATCCCAATCATTTCAAGAAAACGTTGACTTCGTTCGCGCCAGAAAAGTACAATAATATAGCAAGGTGTGATAAATTTTTTTTTTCAACCCCACCTTGAAAAAATAGGAGTTACTCCATCACGCCCTTACAATGTTTTTTTTTTTTTTTTTACTTCTGCATTCATCAATGAGAACGGTATCAAAGTAGAGTTCTGCAGGAAAATGCGTATCGCCCATTTTGTATTTAGGTGTTGTTCAAAAAAGGTCATGGATTTTCACCACCAAACAAAGCCGGAATCCAAGGGATGGGCCAAGGGGAGTGCGAGACAAATTAGAACATAGAAAATGCTAAATTTTTAGAAAAGGACGGAGGCAAAGTTAGGCAAAGAACAGAAAAATCGTAGGGCCACCCACTCCAAGGTTTCAGTCTTGATCCGTCCTTTGCGTCATGCAGACGTCGTACCTTTAAAGTCAATCTTTTAGAAGGGCCACGAACGCGATCGTGCTCGTGTCGGTTGTGACATGTAAAAAGCCTATAGGCAATTCGTAAAAAGGTTGTTCCTGTCTGTCCCAGGATAACCTTACCAGTTGAAAACCTCGTTACATGTAATTCGATATTTCCATTTTTTTTAATGTTCAGGTACCGTCCGAAACGTTGAGTAAAAATCAAACCAATGAGCTCTGCTGTGCATCGCCATCTTTTGACAAAACTTCGTAAATCTTGCCAGTTTTATAAATTCGCAGATTAGCGTCAAGAGATGGACCACCTGTCTTGCATTCCGTTCCACACGAAGACTATCAGGGGCGTACTGACAGGGGCGTATAAAAAAAAAGCCGGGGGGACGGGGAGGGTTACACTTGAAGAAATGGGCAATTGAACTGATTTTTTGAGGGACTTTTTTTCCGGAGTTGTTTTACCTGACCCAGGAAACAAGATTAAATTAAACTTAAAAAGCACTTGTATAATGTTACAAACAAAAAGCCGGAAAGTGCACAATTATTTTTTTTTTCAAATGATCGATAAAGAAATATTTCTACAATTGTCACTTTTTTCATTCCTATTTGTGCACGTTCTGATGTTTACTTTGTAACATAACCAAGAGACAAGAAGCAAGAAAAGGGGCAAATCTTCATTACGATCCTCCAAAAGCATTTGTTTAAATGGTTTTTGCTTATATAGATAAGATAAGATTTATTCTCAAATGGGGAAAAGGAACTCAAATGGGCATAACCAGATGCCACTAACAATGGTCCAAATACTTTTAAACTAAGGGTTAGAAAATATACATAAAAAGTAACACTAAAAGTAACTACAAACAAACTTAAAACATCTTAATCGCAGAAAGAGAGAGAATAAACGAGAAAAGAATTTTTTTCTTTCCCCTTCCCTTTTTCCTAAACAACCTAGACAATATCAGCCCAAACAAGCCAACAAAGGCACATATGACCTGAATAAAATTTTAAAAACACTGCAAGCACCTCGTCAAGATCAACATCCTTCAACCTTCGCTTGAAGACCACAAGTAACGGGCAAGCACAATGGTCTTTCTTTATGATTTTATCTACCTAAAAGGCAAAAAGGAGTCCTAAAAAATCCCGGAAGGGGTGGGGGAAGGCGGGCGGAGGAGGGGGGGGGGGGGAGGAGTGGGAAGCACGTGCTTCAAGTGCTCCATTGTGTTTACGCCCTTGAAGACCATGTTCACACCTTTTAGGCAATGCTGAGACGGCCTTGTTACCAAGAGGCTTCGTTGCAGGACGACGATTATAGGGGTGCAAGAGTCGGCAATGCCCCCCCCCCCCCCCACCAACACACACACACAAGAATATTGAGAAACGAGATAGGACGTCAAGTAGACGAAAGAATTTTTTTTCGGTACCTAATTTAACTCTTCAAATCGTTAAGATAATCGATATCAGGCTACGCTCTTCAACAGTTTATTTTACAAATCGTGTGAAAACTTGAGTAGCCCACTGCTGTCTCGAGCTAGCTAGCACTTAGTCATGTTGCTTCAACTTCCCTCATGAATATATGCCGTATGTAAATTTGTTTTCTCTCCTGCAAATATTTATCCAAGTAGTCTACGTCGTCCCACTCATCCATTAGTGAGTTACTTCCCACCGACGTGCCTATCGCTTGAAGCGACGCCAACTATTTTGTCAGGGACTGGACGGGTTCGTGGCATTTAATGTGCAGTCATAGCTTGACCTTCAGTTTAAAGATGGCTTTTGACGTCGTACTAAAGTGGATAGCACCACTGCCTCAGTTTTTTTTTTCTCAATTATCTTTAAAGATGACTATCGACAATTTTCGCTTTGTTCATCTCTATTCTGTGGAGCAGCCATGAAATATTTTCGGGGGGGCGGACAAAGGCAAGGAGGAGGTCTGGGGGGCTCTGTTAAAGCAGCTTTTGTAGAATAGCTTTTAAAGGTACATGCATCCATGTTAGGTTTCCTGCACGACTCAGTTTTGCGACATTAGTTCAAACGTATGTAAATGTTGCCAACACATTCATTTCCTTGTTTTTTCTTTCGTGCGAGATGATTTTGCGACATTAACAGTAACCTGTGCAAATGTTGCAAACGCTAGTCTCAACGGGTCGCACGGAAGGATTTATGCCCCTTTAAAAGAATACATGAATTAATTGGGAGGGGGGGTGGGCGTTAGTGGAAAGAATAGAATAACCAACGATCCAGCACAATCTGTTGGCATTCAACAAAATATGAATAATGTGTTTAAATTGTGAAAATCATCTGTACATGGAATACCAGCCGTTCTTTTCGGTTGACAAGTTTGACAAGTTTGTAAAAACGCCTGATCATTTTACGAGAACTGTTTTACTTCTAACAACGTTTACGCAGCTTAACATGAAGCAAACAACAAACAAACAAACAACAAAATTTAAAAAAAATTCAAAAACTTATCCAAGAACTACAAGCGAAAAGAACAGTTGGTATCCCATGTACAGATGATTTTCACAATTATTTGAACACTTTATTCATGTTTTTGTCGATTACCAACAGAATGTGCTGGATCGTTGGTTGTTCTGTTCTTTTCACTAACGCCCCCCCCCCCCCCCAAATTAATTAATGTATTCATTTCTAACTTTAATCTTCCTACAAGAGCAGTCGGTAAATTAAAAAAAAAAAAAGGATTTCGGTAAAATAAACAAACGCCACAGCACTTTCAATATTATTATCACAAGCGTTTGCTTTTTTTTTTTCAAATATTTTCCAGTATTTACCAACATCTGCTGGGTGTTTACAACTTAAAGGTGCCGGTTTCTATACTGTTTTTTGTTTTTTTTGTAAAATCCAGTTTTCGCAACATTAGTAGTTCAAACGCATGTAAATATTGAAAACGTATTCATTTTCCTGTTTATACGTCGTCTGTTCCGGTTCGCTCAAAACTACATATATACAGCAAGAGCTATATACGCGTGGGATTCACGAAAATAGTAAGAGGGTGTGTCTTGTTAAAGGGGCAACGTTTCGTCAAAATGTCGTTTACACGTATTTTCACATAGTTTTCACCGTTTGAAGTCAATAAATAAGGTCACGTCAACAAATGTGCGTATCAATCCTCCAATTAATTCTTCTTCCATCCCCTCCCCTCTTCAAACATATACATTTCTCGAGTTTTCCTAGTGACAATATCGTCATGGTCGGGGTTTTCACATTTCATTCACACTTGACGTTTTTGTTTGTATATTTGTTTCTACTACTTCATTCATACTGTATTACGCACAGTAAATACATACGTATATTTTTTTCGCAATAGTGTAATTATTTCGTTGTCATTTTGTAGGCTCTAATATTTTACAATCCCGTAATTTTGTATAATTTCGTAATTTTTTTATGTGATTTGGTTTAGTCATTAAAACATTAGATGGTTCAAAGAGTTTGTTTCAATGCTTTAACTTCAAGTGTATAAGCGTTAACTTCAAGTGAAAGTGTGTTAAATCCAAAGCCAAGAGTGTTAATTTGAAATCCACTAATGTTAAATTGAAGTTCAAAAGTGTTAAACCCAAGTACAAAAGTATCAAGTTAACGCTCAAAAGTGTTATTTTTCGCAATATTGTATTTTTTCGTTGTCATTTTGTAGGCTCTAATATTTTATAATCCTCGTAATTTTGTATAATTTCGTAAGTTAAATCCAAGTACAAAAGTTTCAAATTGACGTGGAAAAGTGTTAAACCAAAGTGTTCAAATGCTGTAAAATGACACAAAAGTCTCTCATAAGTTAAAGAAAGAAACAACGAAGCAATCGGTTCAAAAACGTTTCGCCATAAAATTCTTTCGTTTGTTGTTTTCTTAAAAATTGGTTCTCTTAAAATTAACAATGAGAACCCCAATTTGTCTTAAATTAGCCCTCCCGAACTTTGTACCGAACTAGTCAACTACCTGCCTAGCTTTGTAGTGAAATTAGCCAAAACGATCGAAGCGCAAGTTTAGTTTTCAGCATCATACAAAACGAACAGTGAGCTATCAAGTTTGACCGCTCGTGTCGCTACATCGCGGGTAAACCTGCCGGCGTGGATTTTACGTGCCCGGCGAACAAAGCCATCATACGGTCAAAGCGGACAAGTTTACGATCGGCAGCTGGTGGAGCTCCATGTACGGCCTGCAGGATAATCCAGGCACCGGCCGGGATGCAGACTTGCCGGCGCCCTTATCGATGGTGGCGCACGCAACGGCGACCTCGAAAAACCTGTTTGGCGGCTATTCGCAGATGACATCATCAGAATACGAATAACCAGGATTGCAAAATTTTTATTAATTATTATTTCTTTACCAAGATCTAAGTCGTGCTAACAGTTTTGTAAGTATTTAAGTTTTTTTTATATGACTTTTTACTATTTCTATCGTTTTAAAATAGTATTTTATTTTGTTACTGAAGGGCTGAAGTTGGTGAATGTTTAGCATTACCCAACACCAGAGACTTCCTAAATAAAATTTTATCACTATCTTACATATCAAGCTTAAATCACAGAACTCACCGTAACGTTTTTGGCTTCAGATTTTTTATGCAATCTGCGAAATATTTTAAAATAAGAATCGCACAGTTTTTGGTTTGTTGTTTGACTCCAATTTTGGAGTAATGCTAACTACGCTGCTTTGAACTGAAGGCTATCAAGTAGGGCGTTAATGTTTTAAAACGGGCTTTAGTAGCCAAAAATGACGCAGTTTACTCCTCATTCAAGTAAATGTCCACGATATCCCTCTTTTTTACGTCAAGCTTCCTAAACTATAACGATATTATTTATTTCCTAAACAAACAAAAGTTCGATGCCACATTGACCACAAATTACATCACGACAACAAGATGGCGGCGCCCATTCTAAAAATGGAAGCGCTGACGTGACAGATGAAGCTGATCATCAGCGCTCGCGGCGTTCTTCTTCCATCTTCATCTCCTTACGTCCTCATCCAAGATGGCCGACCACGCAGCATCCCGAATCGATGCCCGCCGCAACCGCAAATAATCTTGAAAAGAAGAAAGGAAAGGGTGGCAAAATTCGGTTTGTGTCGCCAGCACCATGCCACCACGAAAATCTAAACGTGGTTCCGATCAACGCCAGTCTGACGGAGATTCGAATGTAAGAAAACGTTCGCACCGACGTCGACGGAAGCAAAAGATGGTTCCCAAAACGGATCGGGATGAGGATGCGGGAGAAGAAGAGGAAGAGGAGGATGAAGACATGGGTATTCCCGTTCAATATTTAATCCCTAAATTTAGTGGGAGAAATACTACAAGTAATGCATCTCCTAAAAACGTGCAGCATAATGGCTCGCAAGATTTTGACCAAATGTTATTTAAGAAAGGACCTGGAGGGGGTGGGGGTAAAAAAAGGAACTTGGAAAGTCACATGCCAGAAGAGTCTTCCCTCACAATTGCGTTACAAGTGTTCTTCCCGTTCTTAGTGGCCGGTTTCGGCATGGTGTGTGCCGGCCTAGTCCTCGACATAGTTCAGCACTGGCCAGTCTTCCAGGAGATCTCTGAAGTGTTCATTTTGGTGCCGGCGCTGCTTGGGTTAAAAGGAAACCTGGAGATGACTTTGGCTTCCCGGCTGTCGACTCAGGCTAATTTGGGAAACTTGGACAAAAAATCGGAACAGTGGGGAATGATCGTCGCCAACATCGGCTTGATCCAGTGCCAAGCTAGTGTTGTCGGTTTTTTGGCATCTGTCGCAGCTATGATCATGGGGTGGGTCCCCGAAGGGAAATTTAACATGGACCACGCTCTACTGTTGTGCGCCAGCAGTATTTTGACAGCCACTGTCGCCAGTTTAATTCTGGGTTGTATTATGGTAGGCGTCATTTTATTGTCCAGAAAGTGCAACATCAATCCTGACAACGTGGCAACCCCCATCGCAGCAAGTTTAGGCGACCTGACGACATTAGCGTTGTTAGCGGGCATTACTTCATTGTTATACGACGCTATCGGCAACCAAACCTGGCTTGCCCCTTTGATCATTGTAAGCTGCCTGTTGATGACTCCCATGTGGGCCTACCTCGCAAAACGCAGCAAGTACACGGTCGACATCCTTTACACAGGCTGGACTCCCGTTATATCGGCCATGGGCATCAGTAGCTTAGGCGGCGTTATACTGGACTACACCGTTAGTACTTTCAAAGGCATTGCTGTGTTCCAACCAGTCATTAATGGAGTCGGTGGAAACCTCGTCGCCGTTCAAGCTAGTCGAATCGCAACTGCCCTACACCGGGAATCTTACTTGGGTTTCCTGCCTGCTAGTCATTCAAACTTTTGTATGAACCCGTGTTCTACGTTCTTCGGTGTCAAGGTAAAACATGCCAAGACGGCACGCGTCCTCATGCTGATGGTGATTCCTGGACATATGATCTTCGCCTATGCCATTTCCTACCTGAAAGCAGGGCACACCTCACTCACGCCGATGTTTGCGTGCGTGTATTTACTGGCAGCTGTCATTCAGGTCTTTCTTCTTCTGTACATTGCTCACATAATGATTCACTGGATGTGGACTAAAGAAATTGATCCCGATAATTCATCCATTCCTTACCTCACGGCGATCGGAGATCTTCTTGGTACCGGTTTATTGGCAATAGCATTTGAATTCTTGTACTTGATAGGTGACCAGGACAGTGATGTCGGAGACTGACACGCTTTGATTGTTGATGTGTAACATGCCAGTGTATGTAAAATGTCAGTAGTAAGCTGGCACGGAAAAACCGACGGTTCGGTAGGACTGCATCTTATTAGCTTAAATCAAAGATTAATCTGCCCATTGCCATCTAATGGTTTGCAGTCCAAAATAGCGACAAGGAGTAGGCCTAAACATTTTCAAAATTAAAAGTAAAGAAAAATGAAAATTTGATTGGAATGGAGACAGTAAGTGGTAGTTACGAAGTGTTGAAGTCTGTAAACACACAAGCTTACCTGAAGGCGAGAAAAGCAGGTTTTTAATTCATGTTTCGAAACCAGTCAGGCTGCAGGTTCTTTTGATTTTAAAGAAAAATAATGAAGATGTAACTAAAGTTCAGACTTAGCCAGAAGTGAGATAACTGAAATAAAAAAGCAGGATCACACCTTTTAGAGCCAAATCAGTGCTTAAAACCTTAAAGCAGGAAGATGCATTGATATTTTGAAACTTGTAGGCTAATCCTGCTTAAAAAATAAATCTACCAAAACTAACTTTAGGCTAAGCCTACCTATCGACAAGGGCTGAAAACTGCTTGCAAAATTCAATACCAAGTGATGAATTCAATAGCTCTCTTATTATTTTAACTAGGCTGTAGCCTTGCAGTTGAGAACTTCAAAGTCCTTGTAAATCGCATAAAATGATCCCGGTTCAAATAATGCCAGTTTGTTACATGTACCAGAGCAATTTTATTAAATTGCTTGGCTGATAAGCTTGACTGCACAGTTCAATTGTTAATTGTGTGCACAAAAATGGAAAAGGAGCAGTGTTAATTGGTTACTGCATTTAGATAAATAAGTACTGTACTTAGAAAGAAAAAAAAGACGATAGGTCACCAGGCCTAACACTGGACCACACACTGTTGTCTTTTAAAAAGGCAACTTAAGAAGTTGTAAAGAGTGCTTTGTATTATGTGTTTAATAATTTATTTACGGGTGCAATACTTTGTTTTTGTCACGGGTTGTTTTTAGTTTTATTTAAAGTGTTGTGCTTCTAACAATAATGTGTGACTTGTGACCAGTAAATAGCCTTTGTGTTTTGATGGGGATTATTGCTTCACGGCAACAGGAATGCTACACGCGTCTTTAAGCCAGCCATGCCGATGTTAAACAAGTAAAAAATCACCACTGAAACTTTTTCAGGCTGCTTTTGCAGTTGTTATAAGCTCATCAGTGTTCAGTATTTTTGAAATTTCTGTCAGCAGTCGGTTCGGACTAGTGCTCCCTCCCCCCCTCCCCCAAAGTTGTGGCCGCATTGACTTTGTCATCCTCAGCAACCAAACTGCCATTGGTTTAGTTCACCTTGCAAAGAAAACATTTTCTCTTTTGTTTTCTGAAGATAAACCTAATCAGCTCAATATTAATCCTGCATATCTCCATTCTTTTTAGTTTACTTAGGAGTTTATAAACTGCAAAATTATAGTCTTAAGGCATTCAGAAAAGGCGTTTTTCAAGCCCCGCCTACTGAATAAAGCCTCATGCATGAACTTTTATTTGGTTACAGTATTCAGAATGCATGTCGATACCTATACTTCATTTTTATATAACTTTGCCAAAAATTGACTGACATTGACGTTTTAAAACTAATTTTTTGAGAGCCTTGTAATGGTTTTAGGCTCGAGTTTCTAACTTAGACTGTCAAACAAAAACTAAAGATATCTCCTAAAAAATAAGACACAATCATACAGCGAGCCAGCTCTAAAAGCCTAACAACTGAGTAATTTTCAGAAAAATACGGCATGGAATTATGGTCTATTGCCCAAAACCTTGAGATGCTTTTATGGATTTAAGATTTAAGTGGCTGAAAAGGGTATTTTTTATTTTATTGCCTATAATCATTTAGACATGTCTGTGCTATTTTGGTTGGTACGCTAAATGAATTTGGTCATAAAGTGCTGCCATTTTTGTTGTGCTCAGGTTAATTATTAATCCAGGGTTGCACCAAGTATGAAGTTGACTGAATACTAAAGTCACAAATGAGTAGTTAAACTTCCTAACACCGAATAGCAGGGCCAAATTTAGTCTTTTGAGGGTAATGGTTTGTTGGGCCGCTTCAGTGGCACAGCGAGGAAAAACGCTGGGAGGGTGCCGAACAAGGCCACCTAGGTGGGCATGTTAGGTTCCCCAGCGAGGTTCGTGGAGCCAGAGACCTAAAAGCTGAAGCACGTTATGGTATTTGCCGGTACATAACCACCATATCGGCTTCTGAAGGGTATACTTTCTTCACATATTCTCGAGGAATTACCGCGTGGTCAATTTTCGACCATGCTGCTTATAATAAAATAATCTTTTAATTAGGCCTATTATATTTTTTTATAAGGAGAGGGAGGCTCTCCGGATGGGGAGCCCAGACATTGCTTCCCTTATAAATCCATCCCTGCCGAATAGCTGAACAATGAATACACAACCAAGCTGCTGAATACTGAATATTTGGCATCAAATAATTATCGTATTCAGCTGAACACCAAATTATTTGGCTGAATATTTGGTCGAATGTTGTGAATTACCCTATTAATTTAAACGACTTACCTAGATTCTAAAATGCTGCAAAGCTTTGTATTTATCCAGTTACTGTTAAAGAAGTTCATTGTTTTAAAGCCTCAACAAACATCTGCTTGTTAGATAATTTTTGAAAATTTAAATTGTTTATAACACGCTACACTTGTGTGGCTTGCTAAAGAGTAGTGTAGGCCCTTCCCTCATCACACATTTCTGTCATTTTCATTCCTGCGCTTGTGTTGCAAACATCAGCCTACGTTATGTTGCAATTCCAGAGATTTTAAACGGCCATGGGAAAAAAATACACAATTATTCTGCCAAATACTGAAACTCTTCACGTTCGATAAGAATTAGTATTCGGCCGATTATCAAATACCTAAATTTTTGTCAAATATTGTATCAAGTATAAAATTACTACTAAATGTTTGGTGCAGCTCTAAATTGTAGCATTCTAGTCCTTAATTCATATTGTTTGTATGCATATTTTTTTTAGTAGAAAGACATTTACTATGTATGGTATAATTTGTGTAATTATATTTTTATGATAAAAATGAAAGGTGAAGTGACTTCACCTTCAGCTTTATCCTCTCATCACGATTTTTTTGTAACTTTGCCTCTTGATGAAATCAACAACAATCGGAAAAAATATTGAGGTGGGAAACTATTGGGTGAGAATTGGTGCTTTCATTTTTATCATGTTTACAACCCAACGAGATACGTGTATTTTTATTATATTTTCATTCGTTTTGATTGATTTTTTTGTGTCACTTAACACTATTTTTTGTGTGTAGCGTAATTAGTTTGTGTGGGTTTGTTTTGCTAATATACTGCATTGTGTTTATACAAAGTATATGACGTTGGTACTGCACTGGAATGCATGCCTGCATTGAGCGAATGATTCGAATGGTATTGCAACTGATTATCTCCGCATATTATCCAACTTAATCAGTGTGGTTTGCAAAATGTTGAATGTTGCGTACTGATTATTTGTAGCAGGTGCAAAATGCCACAATCAAGGTTCATATGGATCCTTGAAAACCTGGAATAGTCAAAATTCCTGGCCTGGAAAAAACCTGGCAAAATGCCTTGTTCCTTAAGACTTGCGGAACAATTTTGTTTGTTTCTTACAAAAACCCAAACGATACATGAGCTTGATCGTGTGCAAAAAATAGGAAACTTTATTTCTGACTTTACAAATTATTAGTGCTCACACTACAACCACAGACTAGTTTGTCCCATCACTGACTGTAAATTAAAACACTAGAAAATATTAAGGAGTAGGGGTGATCCTTTATGTACGTGACAGTATGGTTAAACTTTCAATATTGAATTGAATGATCAAGAACGCATTAGTTTTCAGAATGTAACTAGGTTTTTCAATATATTATCACACTAGTGTAGCCAATTTTTAAAACCAAATTGTTCGTTTTAAATGAACATTGACTGTATGGAATATTAATAAGTTACATTTTGTATTAAGATTAAAATTTTTTAAATTGGGGGAATTGTGGCTACATAATTTAGTCTTTTTAATATTTGTAGATCGTTATTGTAAAATTTTAGCAGATTTAAAAACACTTTCGTAGATGGACTTTACAGCAAAAAGTGGCCAAATAAATTATTTTGTTGAACTAAAGACTGGTGTCTATTTCATTTTATTCAAAGATATATGTATTTTAGGTTACGACATTATATGTCTGTAAAATATATATGTTCATGTTTTGTAAATGTTCCTGGAAGTTTGAAGAAGGAGAGCAAAAGAAACTAAAGCTTAGTGTGTTAATGACCTTGTAACGAATTTACATGTGTTATACTATTTTCATTTTAATAACACCAAAGTAGTTACGATAACTCTTGAGAGTTCGTAGAAACCACAATTCGAAAATTCCATACTAATAACACACAATCTCAGAAAAACAGAAATATATAATAATATTTCGGCAAATTTTCGATAGTTCTAAAAAAAAGTGTCTTCATCCGGCTTAAACGTCCGCGTTTGTCTCTGTATTTACATCACTCACATTATTAATTGTCACCATTCAAATCGTCCTGAAGATTTGAATAGTGACAAGAGCGTGCATGATGTAAATACAGAGATAAACACGGACGTTGAAGCCTGAGGAAGAAAACTTTTAACATCTGTTGTTCTTCAGAACTGTCGAAAATTTGCCGAAATATTAATATATATTTCTGTTTCTTATGCTGTAAAAAGTGCAATACCTGTCAATTTTTGCATTGTTGTCTCAACGATGCTGCTTGATGCTTGAGACTTGAATAGCTGCCTCAGAGACCCTACCGCGTATGTGCGGCCCTCCCTAAAAAGGATGCGGGCTTGGAAAGCTCGTCATCTCTTTGTCTCAAGCTGGCGTTCCGGCGGCCGCTCGTTCTGCTGCTGTACCCACAAGATTTTCCTGTTCCCGAAGAAAAGTTAGTTCTCGCTGAAGAAGCCGGAATCAGCGTAGTTACTACGGATAGCTGTTCTACTGCTTACATTGCTTTCGCACACCGACGACCACTAGGCGGCCGGTCTTGACCGTGTTACCCCCGTCGCCGATGATGCCGACCTTCTCTGTTGTACTTTGAACTCCTCGTATGTAATGTGCGTTCGCACACGGCGACCACTGAACGTCCGGCTTCGCCTGGTTGGCTCATGTCGCCGTTGTGACGTTCCTGATGTCCTTCTCCTTTCGGCAGTCTCAGCCGGCTTCGACAGCCCCTCTCAACGGATCCCTGTCCCCCCACACTACTCCGCTCCGAATTCCATCGTTCCTTCTTCACTTCGGATGCCCCACAGCCTTTCGCACACGACGACCACTGCCTTACCGGTTTGAACTGGTTGCTTCATGTCACCGTTGTTGCCGAAGATTGAGTGAGCCTCAACCGGCTTCCTCCCGCCTTTCAGCTTTGGATGAAAATGTCCTGTCTTCGTTCCTGATGTCCACTCCTTCTTTCAGCATTCAATGACAGCACCGTTGCCCCTACAGAATCCTGTCTGACCTCTTGAAGAGTTGCCCCACGGCCTTTCCCACACGACCATCTCCACATGTCCGGTCTCTCCGGCTTGTCTCTCGTCGGATACGTGCCGAAGTCCCATTGAAACTCATCCTGTCTTCTCCGTTCTTTTGGCGTTGGGTATAAAATATGTTCGACTGCTCCTCACAGGAATCTCCTTCCACTCCCCCACACCTTCTGCTTCAGTCTCCTTTCGCTCATGACGTCCACGGAACACCCGACCTCACCTGGAATTCCATCACCATCAGAGAGGCAGAAGAGGGTCTTCTGCCTCTCCGTCCTTTCGGCCTTGACTTTCATCCTCAAAAGGCTCGCTCACGGAAATCCTACCCTCACCCTGGCCCAAGCCTTTCGCCCTTCGACAGCCCTTTCGACCATCTCCAAACGCCCCGGTCATCCTTCTTTCGCACTCGACATCACCGCAGCACCCAGCATCAGCCGGACGTCTCTCGTCGCCAACAACTTCTTTGAGTTCACATCACCTACCATCCTTCCCTGGGAATTGGCATTACTGAGTCAGTGAACAGTCACGACGCCTATGCAACCCGAAATCTTTCCCTAGCCCACCTTATTCTTTCGCTCACGTCATCTGTTGGATGCAAGGCTTTCTCCTCTCCAGGCCATCTCCCAGATTCAAGATTCCTCCGCCGATTCCAGCCCTTCTTCACGTTTGGAATAACGCCCCGGGTCTGTCAAGATCTCGGTCAACCCACCCTTCACGCCTCCTTCCGTCATCGGTTGACCGTCTCCGCCACGCCCCCCAAGATTTAAAGATTAATGGTATCAAACGCCTTGCTCCCCGCCATCTCAAGCGGGCTTTCAGCCCCGTCACATGACATCATGGTGCCTTTCAGTCATCTCACCAGGAATCATCCGCCTCTCCACTGCAGCTATCCGCCTTACTCTTTAAGCACCGCTTGTGACGTCACGGCAGTCTTGCCCATGCTACGACCTGCTCCATCCCGCCAACCCTACCAACCAGTTTGGCCTCGTCCTCTTGAATCCCAAAACGAGGCTCCCTCTCGTTCCTGCCTCTTACGCACGACGCTTTACTTTGTCTTCATTTTTTCCCACTTGTTGGCACCCTGCAATTTCGGTCTTTCCAGTATGGTGAAGATCCTCAAGCCCGTTTTACCTCCAATGAAGGACCCCTACATTAGCAGAATCCCCACAACTCAAGACCCCGGTTCCTGCAACTGCCCGGGATTACACAATCACCATCAGAAAGACCCACACACTTCCGTATGTCAAGTACACCGTCAGTGCAATTACTTTCACAATCCTTGCCCCATCTGTGTGAAAATTCCTCTTGAAGAATGGAAAGTGATTTCAGCCTTACAACACTACTCTGCAAATGGTGAACCGTGCTAAAGCCAAACCCTGGGGGGGGGGGGCGGGGGCCAAGTTCCCTTCACCAAAAAAGAAACGGCTCCGCCACTTCATCCAAACTTCTGGCCACACCAGGCCATTCTGAAAAATCCTCCACAACGGCCACTCCGATGTCGCAACAATCATGGGTAACTTCCCCTTTATCGATGGATTCCCCGGCCATCCCAACTTCCGAGCCAAGGAAAGACAACCTCGACTCGCAAATTGACGAAGCCCCACAGGAACAAGAGGATCCTCTAGCCTTCAACATCATCAACGACAACCCGTCATCTCCGTAAGTCATCGACGCTCCTAAAGCCACCAACGACCAAAATGAGGTGTTAATCCCTGCAATGCCACACTCTCTCAACAAAGATGAGACCTTCATTCCCTCACCCGATTTCGACTCCCCAACCCTCAGCCCATTACCATCGCATTCTGGAGATGAGGAGCTCTGCCTACCTCCCCCGGACCAGTCATCGGACCCAGCCTCAAGTTACCCCCTCTTCAGCTTGGAATCTGAAGAACCTTCGAAAATCAATCAAAAAGACATTTTCAAAACGATAGAGCATAAACTGAAGCTCAAACAATCTTCAAAAGTGCAGCTCGACATTAATTGCCTGTGAGTCAGACCAATTCTACGCTCTTGGCAAAAACGCATTTCCAGCCAACAGAAGCAAATAACGGACTTGAAAACAGATCGACAATTTACGAGCCTCAAACAGTGCTTAACTCCTTCAAATCACATCACTAACTTTACATCAAGCCCTTAAAAAGAAAAGGACTACCTTCTCCACCGCCACCTCACAGAGGTCTCACTGAGACACAATCCTTCATGCCTTGGTTTCCCCCACGTATCACCATAGAAGAATCATGGAAACCATCTTACAGGGCCCCAGGCCTTTTTCTACACCCAAGCCTCACTCAACCCTTGGAACCCGGATAAGACTTCAAAGTCTCCCTTCCATGCCAGTAACTCGAGTGGAACCACCTCTTCTTGAAGTCATGGATTCTCACACAAATCCACCTGACCATAGTCTTCAGAACCACCACAATGCTGTCAAGGACACCTGGAAGAGCATCATTTCCACGGCTCAAGATCATAAGCTCAGGGCCTTTTCTCTTTTGTGGCAATTTGATAATGATGCCAACTTTGTTCCCTTACACCCGGACAGCTGTTCCTTGTCTACACTGCCAACAAGTGACATCTCCTGCTCCCCTCGCCGGAAAAAAGCTAAGGGATATCGTTATGGCCTTCGCAACCCCTCTTCACATTAATAAACATTAAGGCGTGCCAGCCTTCTTTTTAAAAAAAAAAACACATCTCTTCTTTCGAAACTCCTCCTTCTACGCCTCAGCAAAGGCCCTTCAGGCCTATTGTCATTTTCGATCATATACATAAATAGAAAAAAAAAAGTGAAGAAAATAACCTGGAAATTATAAATTACGAATTAAAAAACTTAGACCATGATTGATTTTGCACCCTAAACAGCTAAAAAAAAAAATCCAGATTCCGCTGGCCAGCTCACTTGGACTCACACATCCATCAAATTCTTGTTTCAGTGGTAATTTTTTCAGACGCACCTTCGACTGTCTACCCAACTCGATCCGAAGTCTCGGATCTTTCTGCCTCAGCATTCACTGTAACAGTCCCACACTCTGGGTCATGAACCTATTTACCCCCCCCCCCCTTCTCTTCGCATCCTGGTGTTCAAGAGGATGGATCCCGTAGTCAGATTCCCTGGTCTTGTCCGAACATCACAAGTTCAAGTCAAGACCCACCAGATCACCCATGAAAGGTAATTACGATACAGAAACCTTGCTGTTCATTTCACTTTCACCTGAATTACACTCCAATCCACCTATTGATCATCACGGTAAGAAAATGGGGAAAATTCGAGGAAGGGTGACAGTAGCCTCAGAACCCCAGGGACTCACTCGAAAGGCGACCGCCAACAAATTTGACGAGGTCGGCCTGTCAATGCAAAAATTGACGGATATTGCACTTTTTACAGCATAAAGAAAGAACATTTTGCTGGTACCCATCCAGGCCGGCTGAAAATGGTTTATTTTGCTGAAAAAATGCATTACCTTAGGCCCACCCTGCCTCCCCTCTCGAGTCACCTTTTGATAAATTGAAAGACAAAGAGATGACGAGCTTTCCGAGTCCGCATCCTTTATAGGGAGAGCCGCACATGCGCGGTAGGGTCTCCGAGGCAGCTATTCAAGTCTCAAGCATTAGCCCCAATTTTGAGGCTTTTCGACTTGACACGCTCGGTTTAAAACTCGAAAATTTAAGAGAAAACAAGGATCTTTTCATTAATTTCGCTGGGGGCCGTCATTGCATCATTGCTTCTCTACTCCAATCTGGTGAGCCTGGCTTCCTAGTTCCACCATTGTTGCATATTAAAGCATTATAATGATTTGACATTGTTAACCTTTGTTTCCCCTGGACATAACGCAGTTTAGGTTTGTGCGCCCGAAAAACAAAACAGCAACAACGACAACGCTGCCGGTGTTTGTGGAGTGCGGAAGCAGACATTGCCAAAGTCGGTCGATAGCACGTTGTAGCCATAGGGGAAGGGGAGACAGACTTTACGGCGTAGCGCAATACGCTAAACTTCATGAGCACCAAATTGCGTGGAGTTCCACATCTGTATCACTTATCTCCATTTCACTACGAGTACGAGATGCGCACCTACAAGCCCACGAATCTCTTGCCATTTGACGTTTCAGGATTCGAAAGATTCCTCTCATGAATCTGACAGGAACCTCCCACTTGTTGATGGAACAGACTGTTTGATATGACGTGAAGAACAAGCTCGACAAGCAGTGGGCCTTGACGCTGAGAGAATAGAGAAGGTTGAACGACCTTGGAACTCCACTGAAAATTCAAGTGGGAACTTTCTTGCATTTTTGGTGAACTGTGTTGACATTTCCTGTTGTATCTCTCTGACTTTTGCAATGTTTAACAAAAGCCACTGTGCAGATTTTTCGACCAGTTTAGTAATAGAGGATAGAAAAGATGGGGTTTACCCTATGTCCATGTACATATGTATCTTGAATGCGGAAAAGAAAACTGGTTTCCCCCACCATTACTTTCCCCTAATCCACTAAGAATTAGCGGCTTACAGAGATGGCGTAGGCTCAATTTTTCCACATGAGCAGCATGTCAAGCCTTTGTTTTTTACCCTCCATCTATTACCAAAGTGGTTACTCAATAAAGGGATGTATAAGTAGGTAAATTTGGTTAGTCTTTCTTTCCAGTTTTTTTCTGCTTCTGCTTGTACGCGCGTCAGAAACGCTTGTACTTGGACGAGCGCTTCACGCAGAAAAGTTGAGCCTACGCCATCTCTGTCACGTCACTGATTCGTAGTGGATTATGGGTAAGGGATATGGGAGAAACCAGTTTTCTTTCTCGCATTCGTGCATCAAGAAATGTGTGTACATGGAAGAGGCCGTGCCCGTAGAGCCCCTACAATTTTTTTGGAAAATTTGAAATGAATTTACGGCATTTGTGCATTGTGATATTCTGAATTTCAGAACTCTACATCGCAGGGATACTTTTTTTTTCTGGTACGGCTCTGGACAAGGCATAAGGCTTCTTTCTTCTTCTTCTTCACTTCTGGCATTACTTTTTCAACCAGTTGTACACCTTTTCCTCTTCCAAAATCTGTGATGTCAGGTACCTCAAATTCTTTCAAGACACATGTAGACAGTGTCCTGTGGTTTTGTGTTTTTTTTTTGTGGAAAAGGAGGATGGGGGTTATTGGGTGGATTGGACACCTTTGTGGCAACCTCGGCCGCTTCTTCTAGTTTATGAAGCTTTTTGAGAGCCGCTAGTTTACTTACGGCTGTGATGTAAACTGTCTTTACTCACTAGTTAGAATTAATCAAATCTTCACATACAGTTTTTCGCACGTTTAAACTACATGGAAAGATTTTATATGTTTTTATCTAGCTGGTTTCGCATAACATTTATTTTTTTAGTTGTGATGTAAGTGATCATAGTTTACTTAAAACTATTTTTAATTGGGTAAATTACAGGTTTTTTTAATTGGTTTCGTTCTTTTTTACTTTGCTTTCGCTTTCTTTCACTTTGGTTTCGTTATGTTTCGAATTGCTTTAGTTTCTTTGCCTTTTGGTTTAGTTTCTTTTCGTTTTGCTTTTGTTTCTTTTCACTTTGCTTTAGTTGCGACTTGCGAGATAATTTTACCAATCTGATAGTTGAAGCAAATTAAACGGAGAATACTAAATGTAATTTACAGTAAATAAATTAGGACGTAGGTTTAAAAATGTATTAAATTATTGATTTACTGTATACAGTAATATCAGTAATATCAGGAGCCAATAAAACGAGCCCCTCCGGCCGATAATAATAATAATCCCACCGACTAATAAATACTTCATACGTTAAATGAAATAGTTGAAAATTGCGCAGTAAGCAATTTTCATGTATTTCATTTAACCTTTGATCTATTACTCGGTGGGATTAGCTTGTTGAAAGAGCTTGCGTTTGATATCACGACTTCACACGGCCGAAAAGCTTGGCGGGAATCCTTAACAATTTTTGTTTTGGGGTATTGACTTTACAGGAACGGTCTTCAGAAATTTTAGTGCAAAATCTGACTAATTTCACTACTACATTTATAATTTTCCCACACTGCTTTCCCCTTGCGGT
>JAHWFP010054010.1:0-26107 GCA_023313725.1 Lithobius niger | reverse complement strand
CGAGAGTAAAAAAAAAATTTGTGCAAAAGTCTGTGGAAAACAAAGTCTGTAGAAAGAAAAGTCGATGGAAAAAACCTGTGGAAAGGTTAGAGGAAATACGTTGTGAAAGCAGTGTCCTGGGGAAACTTATAGCCTGCCTGATGAAAGTCGAACCAAGACCTAACTGAAACTAGCATATAAAATAGTAACAACAACTAGGCAAAACAATTTTCGTTGTCCTCCCTTGGGCTTTTTTTTTTTTGTTCTTTCGTTTTTTTTTTTTTTTAATTTTTTATTTTAACGTAACCACTTTCTCGTAGAAATAAAAATTGCTTCAAGCAGAGAAGTAAAGGCTTGGAGCTTTTGCGAATAGTTCGAAAACTTTCATGGCTAAAAAAAAAGCGTGTATTCCTTTTTTATTGTGCAGCTTATTATTATTATTATTATTATTATTATTATTATTATTCACATATGAGGTTAGAAAATATAACTATCATACACCATACTATGGGTTGTACTAGAATAAACTGTAAATGTAATAAATTGGGAATAGTGAATGAAATAAAATATTTTATAAAATATAAAATAAATATTTAGGGGTACTGATTGACAAAAACTGGAAATTTTATAATCATATTGAAGAACTTATAACCAAGATACGAAGAATGATTCCTATGCTCTACAAAACTAGAGAATTTTTAAACATAAACAATAAACGAAATATATATGAAGCTCTTATATTATCACAAATTAGGTATGCAATTACAATCTATGCTACAACAAGCGATGAACTTTTGGAAAGGTTGCAAAAAGTTTTAAATAAAGCTGCAAAAGTGCTGTTTTCTAATAATAAAGAAACAAAAAAAAAGAGTGGACATTTTCCAGAATAATAAATTGATGACAATTAAAAAAATTCTACAGTATACTGTATTAGCACAAAGTTATTACAACAAAGAATGGAAGATATTAATTGATAGAGAAACAAGAATTAATCATCCTTGGCTAAAAATACCAAAATATAGGAACTCTTATGGAAAAAGAGGATTAAGCTATTTAGTACCATACTTTTTTAACAAATTACCAGATGACCTGAGAAACTTAACAATTAATAATGTTAAAAAGAAAATTAAAGATTTTGTAATTCAGAATTAACTGTATTTGAGTATTGTTACAGATAAATTAATGTTACAGGAATTAAAAAAAAAAAAAAAATCTTATGTTTGAAAATACTTAGCGTTATGATATTTATTTTACAATGATAACCAAAAAGGATAATGCTAAAATTGTTTTGCAATCTTGTCTGTTGATGTAATTTAATATACACTAATGATATTTTACTGTATTGTAATAATTTGAATTTGTAAATGTTGCACATACAAATACTTATGTATTTCGTGCAGAGTGGAACAACAATAAACTATTATTATTATTATTATTATTATTATTATTATTATTTCATTGACTTCCTCTGCAGAGAATTTTTTCGCTAGGGACTATTTGCCTGTTTTTTTCTCTCCTTGGATCTATTTTCCCTGACTTTTTTATTCCTCGGAGCGTTCTTCTACTTGGATCTTATTTACAATAGATTTTTTTAAGCGTCCCTTTTTTCACAGTATTTTTTACCGTGTACTTTTTATCTGAAATTTAATTTTAAGAGCGTTTCTTGGGAGGGAGGGGGTAGAAGCAAAAGTAGTGTTACAAAACGTTCGGTATTAAAGCCACTTTAAAATTGGTTCTCGAGCGTTTTTCTCATGAAATTCATGCGGGCGGGCGGAATTTTATTTTTTATTTTTTTTTATTTTCGGCCCTATTTTTCCGTACATTTTGGGAAATATTTTTTTGGGAGGGTAAAATAAAGAACACTGCCTCGTAATTCTGCTCACCACGTGTCCATAAAATTATTTAACGACAAGAATGGTAATTTTATATTGTCATTTCTCACTAAGGACCAGTTTTGATCTGTAGCTGCTATTTTTGCCGCGTTTCATTTTTATTTCCCGTCAAAAAATCGGTGCGGGAAGGCCTGGGAACCAACTTTTCTTTTTTTAATGGCCTAAACAGAAAATATTTTTTTTTTACTTGGGGGTAAACTAATTTGGTCATACCAACCAAACTTGTATCGGCTCCTTGGCAAAACTGTACTAGTTAAAAATTATATTTTAATTCAATTTAATTTAATTTAATTTAACATTGCGTTGTCATTTTCTCTAGCAATACATAAAAAATAACAAAGTATTGTTATATCAAAAACAAACAATGGTCAGAGGTGTGCATTGGTCGAAAACAATTAATTGTACTGGAATTTAGTGTCTGCGGAAATGTGACTGTCTAACCGGTTTTTAAATACATTGATAGAGGGAGCGTTACCGACATAATCAGGGAGGGAATTCCAAAAGTTAATCAAACGGTAGGCAAATTAATTATGTTTCTCACTAATTTTTCGTGCAATCTCGTTAGCTTTTTTAAGTCTTGTCGTCAATCGTTCTGCAATTTGGCGTTTTTTTCACTGGACACTGAAAGTGAGCAGCATCGGTAAAAACATTCTGTGGGATTGTGAAGGGATTAGAGGGGAGCGTGAGGGAGGTGAAGTGGGTAAGGAGGAGTGCGCAGGTGATTGTAGGATGATTGTGGGGGGTTTGAGAGCTAATAGGGTGCACTTCACCCAAGAGGCTTGGGGGGGGGGGCTGTTGACAGGACGGGTTGGTTTCGAGGGATTATGTAAAGAGGAGAATTTGGAGGATTAGAAGGAATGTGGCGAGCGGATTTTGTCAGGAGCGGCATAAAGGAGGGCCCATCGCCTTGACGGAGTGTCCATGATCATTTCACCACATGTTCTATTTCGTTCTGGGTCGCGATTCCCATGTTCCCAAATGAAAACGACTGGTAATAGCTATTTTTGGGATAACCCACGTTAAAAATACGCTGTAAATTTTAACACAAGAGATATGTGCGCAAAAATACCGATCGTGCTACGATTAGTCCAGGCATGTAGCACCTCCGCGTGCAAAAGCATGAGCATAAAGCGATGAAGGCGATGTCTTCTCCTCCTGGTTAAACGCCACTTCACGTGCCTCCCGGAATATTTACGCCTTTTAGCAATGCTTTGGTAAAATAAGATTCTAGCGAGGTTGAATCAACTGGCCTGGATCCGGGAAATGAAGCCCACAGCTTCTTTCCCAGGCGACCTTGTGACAAGAAATGGAATATGAAGCATTAGTTACAAGCACGGACACTCCCACAATTGTTAGCTCCTGGTTTTATTATCATGAGTGGGTGGGAGAGGAAGAACAAGGAATGGGAGGAGTTGAGGAATGAAATCGAAGACAGTGGATTTAATGTGGTGGTGGTTGCAGTGTACGCAGACCTTTGGGACGAGGAGTTCCCTGGACTGGAAGGGGTGGTTTTGAGTGAGGGTGAATAGGAAGGCGGTAGATAACAAAGAGTGGAGTAAATTGGCGTAAAGTGTGGCAAAAGCAAAATTTGGGGGGGGGGGGTGTCCTTAATTTCGCTTTTGGTGTGGGGATGAGTGGAGGAGATTGGAGGGGGAGGGAGGGAACACCTGCGGGTGTTCGGTAGGATGTTAAGGTTGCAAGGCTGCAGTGAGGGTGGTCTACATGGAGGTGGAGGGGAGAAGTGAAACGAGGAAATTCTGGGCCAGATGAGTTCTGATATGAAGAAGCTCAGAAGGAAAGTGGACGAGCTCCTAATTCTTGGCGATATTAATGTTATGCTGGTGAGGGAAGGTGGATAACAGGAATGGGATGATGTGGAAGAAACTTTTGGTTGATAATGGACTCAAAGTAGCAAAACTGGGAAATACGGAACAGATGGCCTTGACTTGCAGTAGAGATGGAGGACTTTGTGCTGTGGGAGGAAAGGGGGTGGGGGAGGGCAAGAGAGGGATTTGGGGTAAATGTAGAGGGAAGGTGGCGTGTGGGCTCAGATCACTGTTTGGTGTAAGTCAAATAGAAAAGATTATGATTGGGCGAGGTAGCTAAAGGGTTCAGTGAGGAGAAGTGGATGGTGTACAGGGAACTAAACAAAGACGTGAGAAAGGTGATGACACGAAAAATTGGGGAATATAACTGAGAGTTAGCGAGGGAAGTGGTGATTGAGGGGAGAGAAGCAGGGAGAAAATTCAAGAGATTTGCTAAAGAGAAAAATAAAGATTCATGGGGGCTGGGTTGAAAGGTGGGAGAGAGGGCAAAGGGGAGGAGGGATTTTACATTAGAGCTCTCATGGATTTCCTGAGGGAGGTGTGTTGGGAAGATGAGAGTGGAGTGACTGAGGGGGGTAGGGGAAGAGGGAGTTGGAGATTTGACAGCAGATCAGCTGGTGCAGATGATTTCATTGGAGCGAATTTGAAGAGGTTGTGTCTTTCTAGAAGAAAGGGAAGGTGGTGGGGAGGATGGGATTGTGGAAGACTTTCTGAAGGAGATGGGCACTACGGGAAAAAAAAGGTTGATTCGGGAAATGAAAGCCTGGAGGGTGGGAGGGTACCTGAGTTGAAGAAAGGCGCTATGGCTAACTCTGGGTGCACGTCAAACACCAACAGTTGAAGAACAGAAATGATCCATTTTGTGTATAAGGGAGATAGGAAGGACAGAGAGAAGTTGGAAGACTGTAGATCGACCACGATTACTAGTGTGGTTTATAAAGTGTTCATTCATATATTGATGATCAGTTGACTTAGGAAAGAGCTGGAGGGAAGAGGGACCTTGGGGAATGTTCAGAATGGCTTCAGGAAAGGAAGGAGGGTAGAGGATAATATCTTCATAGTGAATCAATCCCTTGAGGTGGCGAGGAAGGAATGGAAGGAGCCTGTGGGTGGCATTGTTTGATGGAAGAGGTATTTATTTGGCTGATTATGAGGATTTACGAGTGAAGGTCATGGGCACGTGGAACGGGTGGAGTCGGAATGAGTGAAGTGTGGGAGGGATCTTAGAAAAGTTTGTTCCTTGTCCAAGCTCCTGTTCTTCGGATACTAGAGGGGGTGGGGTGGAAAGGAGACTTGAGGAGATGAGAAGAGATTTTGCCTGGGAGGGGAAGAGGGAATGGAATCTGTAGCCGGTTGTCAAGATTGCGGATGACATCAGCATACTGGAGAGAAATAGGGAGGGTCTTGAATTCCTGGTCCCCACTCCATTCCTGGCTTTGGTGGCTGGGGATGTGGTGAAGGTGAAAATTTGGTGGTTGGGATTTGAAACCAGGGAGGTTGAGGCATAGATCGAGTTTGATATGAGCATTCGAGGACTTCTGGAAGGATTGTTTGTTCGTAGGGTTTATGATTATGTGATGGGCTGTTGTACCACGAAGCAGGTGGGAAGAACAAGGAGTTTGGTGAGGAAATTTGGGAGGGTGAGGGGTATAAGGGATTGGAAGAGGAAGATAAAGGGTATGGAGGTGGAGGCTGGCTCTGTACAGGAAATTGTGAGTCAGGAGGTACTGGGAGAAGATGTACAGAATGGAGTGGGAAGGTTGGTACCTGTGCGACTGGGGGAGTGTGCTCCTGTTTCGGGCAAGGGCGGGGAAGGGAGCATCTAGACGCCAGGAAACAGGTATGGAAGCAGGGGGGGGGGGGCGATGAGCACCGGTATGTAACTTGTGGGATTTGTGGGGAGGCGGAGGAGAGTATGGAGCATGTGTTGGTAGACAGCATGTGTTGGTAGGCTGTTGGGGGCTGAACGATGTCAAGAAGAGGGAAGAGTGGGAAGGCAGAGGGGAAGGAGGCTATCCGGTGGCTGCTGGGCGGGAGGGAGTAAGGAAAGGAGATGAAATGGGGAAAGAATGTGCTCCTTGGCTGGTGGGGCAGAAAGGGAATACATTAAGGAGCCTTGAGGAATTGGGGAGGGGAAGTTTGTTTTGTCTTCCTGGTTGGGCAATACTTCAGCAGCATCAATTTCAACTTTCGTGACCTTCTCTTACGAAAGGTAACTTGGGAAATAACCCATCATCTACTGTATGATTTTCATTGATGGTTTATTGCCAACGTACCTTTATATTATATCTCTTTGTGTCTGTTTATTTTCCTTTAAGAAAAGAAATATACAATTTTCACTATCTCTTGTAAACTTTCGTTATGTTTGTGGTACTCTTGAAGGCTCTACTCACGGCGTCACGAAATGTGCAAGTTAAGCAAACTACAAAAAGATAAACAAATACCCGTCGTAGCGTCCTGGGGCTGCAGCTACATTTCTCTTAATTTTCTGGAAAAAAAACATATTTTTAAATGAGCAGCACATGCAGTGTCGGACTGGTCCCCTTGAGGGCCCTTGGCACGGATGTTGAAAGGCCCCTAACCCCTTCATGGCCCCTATATTGACAACTCATCATACGATTTTGACTTTGAAAATGCCTTTGAAAGGGTTCGGAAAACCCAGGTAGGGGGTCTGGGGGAGCACTGTAAGCTGAAGCATTTTACGCTATTTTAGTGCCTGTTTCTATCATTTTCTGGCTTCCAGTGAGTACATTTGCAACAAATTGTCAAGCAAATTTTGGTGATTTTTCTTTTTCGTTCTTCAGGATGGCAGGTATCGGAAAAAGTTAATTGTGAATAAATCATGTTCTTTTAGACATTTTCTTTGCTAATTAAATTAATTGAGTTCAGTTTAGACTTTCAGGCTATAATGAATGAAGACGAAAACGTGTGCCCTCTGCTGAGGCAATTTTTTTTTAACGGACTATTGAAAGGTGAAAAATAATGAAATCTTTTTCTCAGTTTTATCCCACACAACTAGGCCTGGAGGGTATCATTGCAAAAAATGTCCACGTTTTAAAGCAGCAACTTATGCCTATAACGGAACATCGAAAGATGAAACCTTTTACTCAGTTTTGACCAAAACAATTTGAGGTAGAATTATTAGATTATTATTGGAGTATGTAGATTTCCACATTTGGAATTGACATATTCCATTTTAATTTTTTGTCCCTTGATTTAGGGGATCTTAGGGTTGATTTTGCCCTCAATTTCGGGACCAGTCTCGTGTTTGGAGGAAAGATAACTAATTTATTATCTGTCCTCTAAAGTCTCGTGGCTGGGAGGAGAACTGCAGGAAAGCAACCAGAAATGATCAGGGACAGCGTTTCAGTTACTCGCATGTAAAAGAATATATATATATATCTAATTAACCTTGCTCACATGCTACACAGAAGTGTTGCGCAAACTAATGAAAAAAAAAACACCTGCATCATATACTTTACTTTCAAACTGGCCGAATGATGATGATAATTAACCAGTACTCATGTAAACGTGAATTTGCAGTGAAAATTTATTCCGTTTCTGCACCTCGAGTCGACAACTCGAAAAAGCCACCTCTATGTCTTTTTGGACGGTGGGGGGGGGGGGCTCCCTCGAAGCCCCATCGCTACAACCGTGTGTATTTTGAAAAAGCCCTCCCCCATCCCTTTAAAAAAAAATAATTGAGGGTATTATTTTAAAATACCTTAACGTTACCCCAAACAAATCAATGTCCAAAAAAAAAAAAAGGTATTTGCTTAATTCTAGTTGCCCCTGTGCTACTTTTTTTTTTTTACCGTTTTTATTGAATTTATTACACTGAAGAAGAGTATACTGAAGGTGGCAGTGACGAGAAGCACGTCCGCTGCTCTGTTGTCTGATCCAAAGAATGGGACAAACGCGTCACGTGCTGCCTGCCTACTTCCTTTTTCCACTTCCTTCACAAACATCGACAGGTCTTGTGCCCTGGCTCAGGGCCCCTCACTAGGCCCTTCAGCCCTCGGCGATTAGCCGATGTGGCCAGTGCGAAACCATGAGCGTATGGCAGACTGCCTAACGAGAGATTTCGGGTTATCCACAGTCTGCTCAGTGCATTACTCTAGCCTAGATATTTAATGAAGATTAGTGGTGAGCAGGTAATTATTTTAGTTTTGGTACCATGTTTTAGTTTTAGTTTTGGTACCATGTCAGTAGAAATTTACATTTCTCCTCAGGTTTTTATTAAAAAATATGTATTATCATAATTTCTTAAATTTTTTCAGCGATTGATGATTGTAAGTTTGGGGCCGATTGTCATGCGAGAGTGGGTTCCACCAATGCTTTCGACGCTATCTTCAACCGGGCTTTCACGTTTTTCCCCTCAGCTCAGCTGATTTCCCAGTTTCAACGACGACCTGTAAATAATCGATGATCGTAATCAGAAAGAATTTATTCCAACTGGATCAGATTTTCTCTTCGTTATGAGGTAACGTTTGTGGTAGAAAGTGACGTAGAAAAAGAACTACAATTAGTGTTCAAAGGTTTGATTTGAATTTGAGTTTATTCGTGCAACCTTGGACTGGAGCAACTACCAACCGGGTGGGATGAGATTTGCCGTAGGCGTGTAGTGCCGTTTGTTTGCCTTGTGAAAGTGGAGCACTGATCGTAACTTTGAAAAGTGAAACTCGATTCTGAATCTTGAATTTCTCACTCGCCGTGTAAGTATGGATGACACTGCGAAAAACGAGCACTTTGTGGAGTTAAAGTTGGAAATCGCTCGAACACTTTCGGAAGATTTAAGCGAGGGTCGCTTTAGTTCCATGGTCGATCACTTTTCTCACCTGGGGCTAGCCGACTTCGCTGAAATGGAGCGAATAATAAAAAACAAAGATGTCCATTTATTGTTGAAAACGTTGGAAGCCCAAAACCAGCTTTCGCCGGACTGCGTTGATAATTTGGAAATACTGACGAAGCTTGCTGATAACCCATTGGCGACTGAGTTAGTCAAACAGTATAAGTGCTACGAAAAGATAGACAGTCCCTCTGCAAACGTTCCAAATTTTGGGAGGTCAATCAGCACACCTGCCCCGACTTCACATAATTCGCTCGACAAGAATTGCAATAAGCAGGCAATTTATAGCAGCACTGGAAATGTTGATGCCTTGCCGGTACCCTTTACCCCCACTGAAGTCAAACCCAAGAAGATGGTAAGCGAACAACGGCGGATGTCTTTCAGCAAAGAACGCCAGGCGGCCATAGATTATGCCGTGGATCGTTTGGACAGCCGCAAGTGGCAAGACGTAGCGTTCAAGCTGGACATACTTGGAAATCGACAACTCCTGAACGCGGAATTGGAGTGTATCGATAGTGAACAACGATACTGCAAAGACAAGATTCGGCAAATGTTTAAACTTTGGGTCGAAGATCGAGGGCATGAAGCAACAGTGGGCGCCCTCATTGGGGCGCTTAAGAAAGCTCGTAACGTGGCCCTAGCAGAAGATCTTGAAGACGGACTTCATCTTAGGAATTTGGAATACGTTGACGATAACGAGCCGGAAGGCACACTCCTATCTCTGAGGGAGCCCGTAGAAGGTTAAAAGTGAGAATTGCGGTAACGTTAGGCGTAACCAAAAATGTGAGTCAACTCCCAAGATGTTTTCTCTCAGGGAATAGTGAAGTGGACATAGCCCCTACATGTACTTACTTGTTGGTCAACGTTGATAATTCAAAGATAACGTATACCCTTCATCTAGAGAGCGTTGAAAGTGACGTTAAAAACATGAGACATTTACCAAGCTGAGAACTAGAAAACCCAATCGCTGGATCAGCTGACGAGCGACGATATGTGGCAGTAGGACCTACCTGCCTTTTTTTGCCGTTATCTTCTATTTGAGTTAATTTCTTCAAAACTTAATCGTTTTTAGCGCTCAGATGCACCAGTTCCTAATTGTTCTTTCGAGAAATTTTAAGTAGTGCTGTTCTCAGGACTATAGGTTGCAGACATAATCAAGTTATTTTGCAAAATCTAAAAAAATGTCCTGAGAATGACTTGGGGGCCCGGGCGGGCCCGCCAAACTAGTGCAAAAACGGTTTTTACAAACTCAAATAACTGACCATTTTTGCAAAACTCCTGCACACTCCCTTCCTCTAATGGCGCAGATGGTTTTTTGTTCATAAAAAGGTTGTCGCTGACCGGATGAGAATATTAGCGGTATATTTTTACATGATTCTCTGAATTGTGACTCTGATGAAAATGTTCTGCATCCGGGCTAGAAAGTTCACGGTCATGAAAATCCAACTGAGAGGGATTTTTTTCCCTGTGGCAGCCTGTTTGGTTTTACAGTAGGGCTAATGACGCGGTGGTCAAGTTTTAACAAGATGGTGAAATTTGCTATCACTTCTTTTACAGAAAATTCTTTCTAAATAAGCTGTTGGCGTCGTAATACCGCCAGGCTTTAACTCCCACTAAATAACAGCACTGGCCACATAATTTTTTTTTACGTAAACAGTTCAGCATAGGTGGCAAAACATGCCCTTTGATTGGTTTTCTCTCACTAATCTGCAATTCGTATTTGTATATAGTACTGTAGAGTATACGTCGGTGGTGGTTTGTCCTTTACAATTTTGTGTATGTGTATATATATTTTAAAATGCCAAAGAAGTTAAATTTCATTTTACACATCTACAGTTTTCGTTCAATTTTACAGACATCGTGACCAAAATATGACTCAAGTGACCATTGCTTTGTCGCTTATAAACCTGCATTTCGGTGTTTTATGTTTTTTAAAAACTTCTACAAAAGGTATTTTATATCTTAAAATAGGCTACCTTTTTGCTCAATTTTTTTCTTTCGCCTGTATTTTAAATGCAAAAATGTGATATGACTTTTGTATTTTTATTACTTGTTAGGTTGTTTGCCTGGGTGTTTAGTATTTTCATTTACAAGTATTTTAGTCATTACTGACCAGATCACTACCATACCACCTTTACCGATCTGGCCACTTGTCCACTTGTATAAAGATAACTCACTGAACCCGTTATTAAGATAAGGTCACAACCGTGACCGGGACTTTTGACCGAATACATGCTCTGTCATGCAATGGAGAGGGAATGAACATCGGTATAAACTCGTGAGGCTCAGGTAGCTGGTGAACAGGCTTTAGAAGTCTCTCCAGTTAGGGTCGGTGTGCTTGATTTTTCTCCCTAAACAGTTCATCATAGGCAGTCAAATCGCTTCCTCTGATTGGTCGTTCTCTCGCTAGGAAACATGGCGGCAACGAACGTTCCTGTGAGGCAGTGTTTCAAGCTCGAACTGACTATCTCCTTCGTTTTTGTTGTGGTGGTGTTATCAACAGCCTGTAGATTAGGTCGGGTGTCTCAGTCCAAAATTTAAGGAGACAGGCGAGGTTCACCGGGGAACATCTTTCATACCGCTACTGAAGCTAGTTCAAGCTGTCTTCAATTCAACCTTCACCTATGTCGGTTACCACTCGTCAAACGGCAAGAAAAATTCAACATTTGGCGACTTGGTTTTCAGAGCTACTCACCAAATGGCGACTGATTAGCAAACCACGATGCTTAAATTGTCATATCTCGGAAACCTAAGCTAGAAACAAATGGTTTGCGGCAGAATTACAAGGGCTTACCAACCAACTCGGCAATCCTGTTGCTAGCCACTGTAGCTAATTGGAGAGTTAGTTTAATCCAAACAATAGCCTATTGAAGCAACTTAAATACCAGCAAAAATTTAAATTTCTTCTACATGGCGAGGAGATAATGGACAATGGTGAGTGCATTTTAATGTCTACTGGCAAAATTGCGAGTGCCATACAATTCACATTCATGGAGGTTGTTTCAATTACATGGTGGGCTTACACAAAATAAGTCATGCTCACTGCTCTTGACTATTGCTACTGTTCTTTGACGTTTAACTAAGCTTGCAATGTCTTGGAACGTGAAACAAGCAAAACCATGTTGTAGTGTCAAGCAACCCTTGACAATATGGGTCGCCACTCGCCATTTGGTGAATGAAAACTAATAGTTGGCGACTCAAATTTTAGTCCCACTTGCCAAACCGGCAACTTGCGGTACAAGCTGGCGCTCCAAAAGCGATATCTTAAGAACAGTATTAGTTACAGACGAACAGTTTGCGGCCTTGAGCTCACATTTCTGAGGGCTACACCGATGATTGTTTTAGAAACACTAGAGATGCACCGATGTTGGCATGGGACATCGGCTATCAGCCTCTTTTGGCTACATCAGTCATCGGGACATCCGCATCGGTTTTAGACAGAAGATGTTAAAACATTGGATGGCCACAATTTATTAACTCATTTTGTGACAGATGTACCTATAATTAACTTTTGAGTGCTAAATTTTAGACCCAGAGAAGTTTTAAACTTTATTTGTGAACGCCTCTTAATTAGTGTTGAATACACAAAAAATGTAACTTACTTTCACTTTACTTTCTTAAACATTGGACCACGAAGACTGGAATCGGATTTCGGCCGATGTTTTTTCAACATTGGAATCAGACATCGGAATCGGCATTTTAGCATATCGGTGCATCCTTAAAGAAATACAACTGGGATTAAATAAAATTATACATGGCAGTAAATGTATAAATTTTTAAAATCGTGAATCATGCAAGATATGTATTGCCAAAATGGCGAGCAGTAACTTGGATACGCGAGTCTTTTCTGAGCTCTACCACCAGTCAAGTGGAAACTTCTGGACTGACATTCGACAGGGATGGTGTTCGTTAGGGGTGTGCAAGTAGAATAATTATAATTTGTTTCAAGCTGAGCTGAGTTTGCAACAGAAGAGTCGAGTATCGAGCCAAGTTCAAGTATTTGGTGGATTTTGTTTGTTTCCAAGTTCCTCTTTAATTTGCTAAGATCGGCAACTGCCTTTACAGTGGCTTATTGTCAACATCACGAAGAAGAAGAATTACACACTACCACTAATGGCAAAACTCCACTAGTTCAACAAGAACCACCAAAAGTTCCCTCTTTAAAAATTTTTGGTGAAGTTTTAAGGCCGTTCACCTTCATCAGAACAGTACGCAACGAAGCACGAATTTAAAAACGAATGCGACATGGCCGTGGCTACCATCGTGCAGACGACGCGTCAGTGAGATGTGTCACTAACTCGTCGTCTGCACAATGGTAGCCTTGGTGGTAGTGTGTAATTCTTCTCCTTTATGAATTTGCTAATTTAATAAGAACAAAGAAGGTGCTTAACCGACTGTGTGGGTTGTGGTTTTCCAGTATTAAAGACATAACATGAACACGGTTTGAGCTATTGACTGGGCTACTAGCCTATTACCAATTTCCTTCTTTTTCACACTGATAAATGTCACGTCATTTACCCTGGGCATAATAATCCAGACTTTCCTTGCCTTCTGGCAAGCCTATCACTCCTGTTGCTAATCATCCTGACCTTGGGATCCTTATTTATAGCGCTCTAAATTTCAATCTTCACACTAAAAATGTCATCTCCAAAGTCTTTCGTAAAGCCCATTTTGCACTGAAGGGTTTCTCCAACCTTACACCCTCTCTGTTTGCTATTTTATATAAAACCTTTCTCCTCCCAGTCTTTGGTTACTGCTCCCAAAGTTGTCGTCCCGACAATCTTCACTCACTTAATCGTCTTGAAAATTGCCAACGTTGCCTTACCAAATTGTGTCACACTATTCGTGCCTTTCCTTATTCCGATCGCCTACGTAAACTTGGGCTTACCTCCATTCATGATGACTTTCATCGTGGCGACATGATACTTACCTACCAACTTATTAACAATCTGCTTGATGTGGACCCTGTTCTTTCCCGTATTCCAAATTTCAACTTCACTCGTGGCCACCCTCTCCATATTTCCGGCACTGCCTCTCGGACTAAACTACGCTTTCACTTGGTCACTCAAAGGGTTGTTCAACCCTGGAACTCCCTCCCTCAATCTGTTGTTTGTGCTCCTTCACTCAACGCTTTCAAATCACGCTATGACGCTCTTGTTGTTTAACTTCTTTGGGGTTTTGAGGGTGCTTTGTGCACCGTCAATCTCTATTTCTACCATGTGTTGCCAAACTGCACCGGCGCGGAGGCATGGCATGTCTGCTATGCTTAGCCTACTCTTGCGGCAGGTGAAACGGGTATGAAGCTGCAAACTTCAAGCTACAAAAAAAATTGCCTTGTAGTTTGGGACTTAGAAACTTCAGTCCAAAATGAATAATGTGGAAAAATTAAGGTTTGACGCGTAAAAAAAATGTGAAAATTAACGGCATTTAAAATTTGCTAAAAAATGTGAAAATTACATGAAACCTTTTACACCCGATTTTGCTGTTCAAGAAGCTATTCTAATCTTCGCCGCTACATTGTTATTGATGTCAAATAATGACAAAACAATATGGTAGAAAACAAAAATTAAAACAACAAAGCAATAGTGTATCCTAGGGATTCTAGCCAAGCAGACTTGTACTCAAACTCTGCTCATTTCTTGCATCCATACTCGAAAAACTTGGATCTGGTGAAAATGCGATAACTTCAGATTTTTGACCAATTTTGACATTGCAAACGAATTTAATTGACTCAAATCCCAGAAGCAAAACTTTCTGCAACTGTCTGCCATGCCATTTGTCAGAGAAAAATATCTGTAGCTAATCTGTTTTTATCATTGGTTACCCACATGTTTGTTGCTTTATAGAGAATAACTTTTCAGTGCTTTACCTGTTGATCTGGCTATTCCACCAATGGAAAGGTCTTGTCGAGATGATTAAAATGATGTATTGGAGTGTCAAAATCACAAGGGCGAAACGAATACGGTTTCAGCAAGTGAAATAGCAGAAACTTCAGAGCTAATTGGGCGAGAGCTAATTGATATTAAGTGTCAACATCGGTCAAAAATTGAAACAGCGGAAATTTAGCCAAAATTTGTCCACGGCGGCCCTCCACTCTCCGCGACGTATCATCGCACGTCGCATAGATTCCGCCACGTGGGTCTCAACGAGAGCTTTCCGGTGGTGAAAATTACAGGCCACTAGCTCAAACCGTTTTTAAGTTATAACCCTAAAATGTAGCATCTTACTTGTTGGTATCGTTACAAATTAAAAAGAAACTTGCATATAAAAGCAACTTACAAATAAGAAAAGCAAATTAATTCGTCTTGATACTCGATCCTTATGTTGCAAACTTGGTTCTCCTCTAACAGAAATTATTCTACTGCGATTCTTAGTACACTACAAAACAGGCAGTGATCAAATGATGCTAAGAGTTTGGCATTTTTATTGTACTGGCTTAACAGCTTCCTCTCAGTGTGATATTACTTTTTTTAGTTTTGCTGTTCCAAGTACCAAGCAGGCTGCAACATACGCTTATTTTTGTACTGGGTTAACAGCTTCTTATATGTTTGGTGTTACCATACTTAGTTTTGCTGTGAAAAAGTTTCGTAAGATTTAATAAAGATGAATTTGGTACGCTAGTGGCTGAAAGCATAGAGAAAATGTGACACCCAGAGTGAATTGCTTTGGCTTCCTAGTTGACATGTTCAGGGACTCAAGGTTTCTTTGCAGTAGCAAAATAAAAGTGTGCGCACATGATGCCAACTTTCTGCATTATTTTTTTTTTGACACATACACAAATTCTGCACCTAGAGCCGTTCGCAGTTTCTGTTTATCGTTTGTTGTTGCCGTGGTTTTGCAGGAAAACCTGAGATCATACGACAAGTCAAAAGCATTTTAGATCTTGATGCCGAAATACGCATTCTTCTGTGATAATTTTAAAAAATGTGTGCAAAACCACGGAATCGCAGAAACCTTTACGCCCTAGACTTGTTTGTTGAATGGGTTTACTACTGCACTCTACATGTAATTGTTTGTAAAAATTGTGTCGTGCAGTTCAGAAAACATGATGGCAAAATATATAAATTCAGACGTACGTGATGAAATGGCCGCACTGACGGAATTACCGAACCAGTTGCAAACAGATCAGACTAAAAATAACGAGTACAGCATATCGAACAATAGCTTGGCTACTGCCATATAGGTTGCCATGTAGGTTGGTGTGGTCATGAAAAATTGAACTCAAGCTTTAAAGGCAGGTACCAAAGTCATCGTGGGTACAATTTTGTATGAAAACTTGGTTTATAGGTAGGTGCTTAATGTTTTAAAACCATTGTGGGTCAAATTTTTTATGACAATAATTTGCCAAATTTTGGTATTCCTAAACCTGCTCGAAAGAGTTTTGCATTGCTTCTAATTTAGTCTGTATCTCCAAAGAGTGTAAAAAATCATGAGTACAGTGTACATAGGAGATGATATAAATATTGTACTGTGTTAGAAAAATATTGTTTATTATAGGCTGGCAACATTTAGCTCTTCAAGCTTAGACATTTACAGCTAAAAGAAAGGTTATCAGTTGAATGAATTCCTGTAAACCAAGCAATTTTATTTGTGACTGGTTCACGATTTCTGTGCTGCCAATTGTTTTGTGACTACCCATTGCTAACTGTAATACTATATGTTCGGTTTCATAGATAGTCTAGTTTGATGGTAACATGTTTCATTGTCTAGTCAACTTGTACACTCAAGTTAAAAATGTTGAAACACTACCTAGCAGTCGTAGTGCTGTATCAGTGATCGGAAATGAACCACATTTTTGGTTTTTTTCGATCAAAACAAAAACCGAACCATGATTTTGGTTTTTTCAACCGAAACCGAACCGAAAGGATTTAAAAAAAAAAGTTTTGAATTGGTTTTCATAAAAGACGAAATACTTGATTAGTTCTATCAAGGGTAATATAGATTTTAAATCTCCCTTGTTCTATTAAAACATCTGTTGAAATGTATTTTTACTCATTTTTACTTTGTTTAAGTATTAAAGAACTTCATACCAATGAATGAGAACATTTATTTTTGTGAAAACAACGTTCGTCATATTACTGGGAAAGTTCGTCAAACTTGTGACTCAAAAACTTATTCTTTATACATCGTATAAGGCCGCTAACAATTAATCAAGTGGTTCTCAGGAGTGGTACTAAAAAAAATAACGCAAGCAAGGGGTGTTTTTTTTTTTTTACGTTTTATTCATGATTTTTCAAATGCGGGCGATGGCTTTTTTTTTTTTTTTTTACCAAACAAAACTAAAGCAGTAGCTTACATTTTGTTGTCGAGTAGTATCTGTTTTAATGCCAGGATCAGCGTGCAAAAGTTGCATGTTTGATAAAAGTCATTCTTCAGCTCCAAGTTTTGAGTTGTGACATGCCTCTGAACGATCCTTAGATTTGAATGGAGCAAAGAGCTAATGTGGTCATCGGCGCCTGTTAATGTTTGGTAAAAGTTCTGATGCATAATTGGTACTTTCTTTTATGTTTCATGATCTAAGAAAAAACCCATGTGTGCACTCCTGAGAGCCATTTAATTAATTTTCTAGTGGTCTAACATAAAGCTTTTATTATTGCCTTGTACTGTTGTATATTGATTGAAATTAGGTTTTGAAAATAGAAAATATTTATTTTTATTTTATCATAGTTAAGATTGAAGTCCTCATTCCAGCAAAACAAAAACAATATCTCCGTCCCTATTCAAGATTTTTCGACCAAACTTGGTCAGATAGGAGATAACTGTGGAAGGTATATTTACACCAAAAATTATCCCATCAGGGATCCAATTCTGTGTAAGAGTACAAGTAGGGAGCCACACGTTAATTGGACAACTGTTTACTGGTTGCTGTTAGAATCATCGGAAAAACTTCCAGCAAGCTTACGCTCATTTTCAAATTGTAGGTAGTTCATTCTCAACCGCTTCCAGCAGTCTTCTTCAGGCTTTCATTTCTTCAGTCTTTCACTAGGTCGATCCTTCAAGGGTTGCATAATGATATCCCATTGTTTGGTTTGTTTTGATTAGAAATCGTCGCTCTGCCTGGTTTCTGCTGTTCTTGTTGTTCTGCCTGCGTTTCAGAAAAAACTACTGCACCTACCTGCCAGAAATTTTGTTCTTCTTCGTCCTCAAAAGAGGCCACTTTTTCAGTTGGTCAAGCTATTCTGGAGTTACAGGAACCTGGACGATCTGTTTGTGTTGTTTTTAACATTGTAATTAGGGAACAATGTCAATCAGCAAACACAGCCACAAGGTATAGACCGAAGAATAAAGAAATGCTAACAATGCTGGTGGGCCAACAATTATTCATCCCACTTTTAGCACAATAACATTCACCTGCATGCCATGATGCCATAAATATAGGTACACAGATTAAAAACAAAAACAACAAGTATGCGGTATAAAAAAAAAAAAAAAGTTCTATTGCCATTCGGAACCATAGATTACCTATAAATTTAATGCATATTTAAGTACGTATCTCTTTCGCTGGAGGTTTTTGAGTTGCGACGATCACCCAACTACGTAACCTGGTCTGCGCATGAGTCAGGCGCGGCCGGCCTGCCGTTTTTTTTCCTCCTGTGTTGCCGTCCAAACACATCGTCTACTTGCTCTCTCCCTTTTTGTGTCGCACCATCTTTGTCGCATGATCTTCAAGTTGTCGCTCCCACTTGCTGGCGCCTCTGCCACTTGGTGCCTCAACCACTGTCGCACCAAGATGACAAGATCCAAACACTCGAATAAGGATGGATCGCTCAATCAACGAAGCCATCGCCTAGAAGCTCTTCGTCTGAAGACCCGGATGTTGTCGCACATCACCACCCGGTTACCTTCTCGTTTGCCTTTACCTTTTCCAATTCCGTGTGAACAACCGCCAACATTGTCGCTCAAACGGAAACGCAAGAAATCTTGTTAGATGACATCTAACAAGACATTGTCGTCGTCGCATCACTTAGAAGCTAGGATCGACCAAACCTCGTTCGTCAAGTTCATGCTTTAATTGACAGCGCCATTAGTGATTCTCACTACATGTTGCACAACAAACCTCATGCTTCGAGTTCCACTTCATCTTTCTACAGCACATCGTATACTCAAGGTTGGATCACTGCTTCATCTGCTTACTCACTCTTGATATGATATTACCGTAGATCATAGATTAAACGCCCATGGGCTTATGCAGTATAATTTGACATAAATAGGGGGGTGGGCTTTAAATCAAGCATTATCAATTTTCGAAGCTTTATGGACATCTTTTACAGAAAATTCAAAGGTTTTGAACGATATCTGAAGACCAATTTTTACATCATTTTAATTGCTGTGAAGAAGAGAGGAGGCTTAGGTCTGTCTCAGAACTCGACTCTGCATCTGCTCCTTATGCTTCCGTGAACCGCAATTCGTCACGACACTCGCCCAGAACTGCAGACTCCACAAATTCAAGTTATCTTCACGCACATCTTGTCGATTCCTTTGCTGAGGATGATGACGACAACTCAACGTCTCTCTTTGGGAACTTCTTCGCACCCCAGAAAACACCTTCCCTGAATGCTTTTATTCAAGCCAGCACCCGACAACATCGAACCGACGACGAATCATGGCCTCACAACGGGCTATGGCTACTGTCCACGAGACAAGTCCCACAAATGTCGGCCTACGCCAAACCACAGAAAAGACATCATTACCCTCCACCGCTTGCCGTTGCAACTGTGTCGCCTCTCCTCATGCTTGTGGCCGCCACTTCTTGACGTCTTCCCTACCTGCCGTCTCTCCTACTCGTCTAGTCACAATTGATGACCTTTGATGGACTGTTTCTTTCGTCACTCCAATCCTTCTAGTTTGTCGTCGCTCCCACACCTGCTGACAATGTGACGGACTGTCACACCAAGACAAGACTGCTTCCTTTCACTGTTTGTGTCCGCCTTTTTTGGTCCACCTCTCACCTGAAATCAAGACAACGAACAAGGCATCATCATCGATATTTTTCTTTGACTCAGTCGCCTGTCCCGCTTGCTGCCGGTCCTGCCTGCTAAACTCTAGAAGACTACATGGCAAGAGTCATCCGATCAGCTCAAACAATAAACTAGGAAACCAAGTCATCCATCAACAAACTGCATCCTTGACACCCTCCTCTACGTGCTCACCTCCAGAAGACTGCATGAAAAGAGTCATTCCATTCGTACAAAAGGTAACACAAGACAAGCAAGTCATCCAACAGGACTGAATCATTGACACCGCACTGTACCCTGTCTGTTCACCTCTCCTGCTGTCGCCTCCTCTGCCTAGCCACCTCTAGAAGAGAGATCAGCAAGAGTCGTCCCATTCGTACAAATGGAAGCACAAGAAATTAAAGTCATCCAACAGACTGCGTCATGGACTCCTCACTCTGCTCTGTCTGTTCGCCTCTCCTGCTAATCGCCTTCTCTGCCTGTTCACCTCTAGTCTAGAAAACAGCACTACGAGTCATCTCATTCGCACAAACGAAAACACAAGAAAAACAAGCCATCCAACAAGACTTCATCATTGACACCTCATTCTGCTCTATGTGTTCGCCTCTCCTGCCGGTCGCCTCAGCGAATAACGTGGCAAAACCACTTCTATTTGCCTCAACACCTCAGATGACAACACGTCCACCCATAGGCTCTTCGGGGTTCCGTCACCCAATTAAAACGACAGCATCTTTTTGACATCTCTATTCGCCGCCGTAACCGAAGCACTGGAAAGCCATATCTACGAATTAACTTCCAGCTTCCTTACATCCATTCGTCCCTCATCATCTCTTCCACATGACCACTTCTCATTTCTCCTCCTAAAACAGAAGTACAAGAAGTCATGTCAACAAACGGACCTTCAGCTTGCACCAACCAACCAACCAAATGTCTGCCGCTGCACTGGGACCCTCACCATCCCCACCAGCAACTCACAGCTTGTTGTCATTTTCATTTCTAACCACCTTGAAAACACTGAACTGAATTCTCTGTGCACGCTGCCCCTCGCCGACTGCCGTCGACTGCATTTTGGGGTTCTTCTTCGAGCTAAAACCATTTTCAACTCCATCGTCATTCATGGATTCGCTGCCTGTTATCCTTATGGCCCACAACTTGCAACTTTATTAAAGTTCGTCCTTCGCCTCCTCCATCCCTCGTCGACTACCAAACAACTATTGTCCACCGACCATCCTTCTTACCACCTGTTTGGTCCTAATCGTCACTCTTTGTGTCTTCTTTCCCCAACCGACTACCAGTGCTGAAACTTTGCCGCCTACCCTTCTCTTCACGACACTGGACATCACCGACGAAGACATCGTGTCGCCGGCACAAAACAGCATGTCATTAACACAAGGCTTCATGTCACTGTGACAAGACATCAATTCACCAACTCAAGACATCTGTCACCGACATAAAACATCACGTCAACGACAAGACAGAATATCGCCGACACTAGACATCGGTCACCAATGTATGACTGCAGCTTACACTTTCAAGCACAACAACTTGGGAACTCCACAAAGACCGTAAGATCTTTCAGCTGTTGTCAGGATATCACAAGACCGAAAGATCCCAGCCAGTGCTGAAACTCTGCCACCTACCCTTCTCTTCACGACACTAGACATTAGACATCACTGACATTAGACGTCTGTCGCCGACAAAACTGCATGTCACCAACACAAGTCAGCATGTTATTAACACAAGACATCATGTCACTGTGACAAGACATCAAGTCACCAACTCGAGACATCTGTCTCTGACACAAAACATCATGTCGCCGGCACTTGACATCAGTCGCCAATTGTCATTTGAAGCTTGTCCACAAGTCTTTTCTTCCATGATCATCGAACGAATCTTTCACTCACAACAGCTGCCATCATTCCAAGATGTCCCGAATGTGGGTCCATCAACTAGTTCCTCGCTAACCACCAAACCACAACATGGTATGTTCAAGACCTTTAATCAGGAACCTTGTCTTCTCACAAACAAGACACGGCCCTTCCGAACCTTCCTCTGGGACAGTCCTGCAAGCCCACAATTACTTACACGAAGACAAAGAGGTCAAGTCAAAGATGCCGTCTAACCCCACAGCCAATCCACGCTCCACATCACATCTCCACGAAGACATGGCATCCAAAGACATCTACTTGTCATAACATTGAAGGTGGAGCTTGGAAAACCCGGAGTTGCAAGCATCTGGAAAAGCTTTTTCCATCAGTACAACAGGAGGAGTGCCAATCCAAACTGAACGCATCTCGTAGACAACTCGTGCTTTTCATCCGTCATCTAGCATTCATGATTGAACGCCCAGCCACACATCTGTTTTTCCCTGACTGGGACCCATCCAGAGTCCTCAATTGCCTCATGGGACCATCTTTCGAACCCCTACAGAACAACTTCCCGTTTTCCTCACCCACAAGACAGTCCTTCTGACCACACTGGCATCCAGTCCTCGCTGCAGCGAAATTCAAGTTTGCCTGTTAACCTCGCCTGCAGACTCCACTGCCATCAACCTGAGACCATCAGCCTCCTTTCGTACGAGAACCAAAAACCATAGGAGCCATCTCAACAGTTAATCATCTCTGCACTACACCCTCCTTTGTTGTCCAGCGCTGCCACAACACCGCCATATCAAAACAAGTTCCCAAAAGTCGCAACCCTTCATTTTTCTTCCACCCCTCTCAGAGTGGATTAGGGATTACCTTCGCAGACATAAAGCAACTCAGGTCAACCCTGTCACCCACTACTCTCTTGATGACCTCAGCATTGATTACACTGACAACAACATCAGTAGCATGGCACAGCACATGAACTCAAAACGTGCCGACATCTTGAACCTTCCAGAAGTAACATCGGCATCAACAGAAATCTGACTAATGATTGCGTCCCGGTTTAAGGGTTAGATTTCATCCCCGCTTTCTCCATTGTTTTAGTTTTCCTTAAATACCGGGTGTGAATGATGGAGCAGCAGATGGAACACCTACTACGATATGACCCAAACGCCGTGATCGTGTCCATATGCAATGCTTGGCCACAAAATCTCCTTGATTTGTTTGCAGGCACAGAGTTTGATGGGCTGTCGAAAACCTCTCATTGACTCGTTCTATCAAACAATGTTCCTGTGCTGCAAATAATTCGACCCCTGCCCGTTGGTGCACCTTTATCGTGAATAAGTTTCCAGGGTTAATACTAGCCGTTAAACCAAAAATTTAAGGAAGATAAATGAGTAATTAACAGTAAATAAAACAAAAGATAAATTCGTTAAATATGAACTCTTATCAGTACTGTGACAAATTTTGTTCTGTTAACCCTCTGGGCCCTAAGGTTTTCTTTTCTTAACTCAAACGTATACAATGTAAAGCCGATATATCGGCTTCTAGGGCCCAGAGGGTTAAGCAACACTGGTGAAACGCACTAATACAGGTTTTTTTTTAATGTTTAAACATATGTTGCACACTCATGTCCGACACGGAAAACAGAAAAGTGATTTTCCACATCATGGGAATTTGTAGAACTTGAGGCATTTTTAAGGCTTTCAAGGACTTATTGTGTGCGCGGTGTATCTTGAGTCCTGCAAGTATTTTGTGAGCGGCTACGTCTTCCTGGATGGGTTGGCTTTAATCGATGGCTGCCATTGTTTTTGTAACCATCCTGGATATCGACAAGGCACTCTGTTACTGAAAACGTACAATCGATTATCTGTGTTCGTTCTGCAGAGAACTCAAGATAGGCCGCGGACACTATACACGAGCACAGAAGTTTTTTTAATTTTATTTTCTGGGACTTTTTTAAGTCTTTAATGACCCACACAACCATGAGCCTCATTATAGTTTGATTTTGAACCAGTAACCATGTATGATAGAAGCGATTAGAGATACACCATTACACAAATCTCGACTTCAGCTAAATTACATGTGTTTATCCGATGCTTATCCGTCTGAGTGTTCTATAAGCACATATGTTTTGTTTTTAACTTCTATAAACATGATGTACATCACAAATGGAAGCAAAACATAGCATGAAGAACTAACCAACATAAAGTATCGTACACTGTTAACACGGCAGTCGTTTCTTGCAAAATATAATTTAATACATTGTAACTTCTGGATCAACCAGGCAGCAAATTTACATAACCTCGATTTCTCTTTCCTTTTAAAATATCATGTCCTGACAAACATTTATCACACACAATTTAAAAAATCTGAAAATGTGGCTTAAAACAAAACCATTATGTGTATGGATTGTCACAAAGACCTTTACTTGATATTTGTAATTAATCTTGCAGGAAGAGCACTCAGTTCACTATACGACTTTGAATTCCGCAAACCATGTTGGCAGGAACTGCTTTATCTGAAACAATATTACAATTGTCAGTACCATTAGTATAACTATGAATGCAGCAATGCGGCATTGTCCCAGGTTCCAAAGTTTACAAGTTTCAAAGTGTTTTGATATTTACTACAACTTGTCATAGCTAATTATGCAGGATGTTTCAAAAAGAGCTAACTACAATTTTTATTCAAGTCCAAAATATTTTCTAGTCCACTCTTGGTAGTTCGTTTTAAAACTCCCCGTATTCACTAGTAGTTGTTGCAAATACAACGTAACAAGGATGCCTCCTAATGTTATAAATATTTGCTATGTCGTATCCGTACTGTAATTTGCGAACACTACTACACTTGGAATTTGTGTCATTTTGCTCAGGAACTTTAAAGTATTTTACCGAGCTACCTAAATTTGAACTGTAAACATGCCATATTAAAGGCTTCATATATAAACTTATACTTTAACTTTACATTTCGAAAGCCCGATAGGCGATAACGCTAATTCTACTTTGGTTTTTCACAAGCACTATTGTGTTTTTATACATGTAAAATACCCAAACAGATGAAGCAGAAATGCTATTATTTGTTTATGTATTGACAAATTTTCAGTAAAAATACTTTAACATGGTAATCTGTTACTTCTTCAGGCCCCTTGAGTCACAAGCACAACTGTTAAGGAAAACTTACACGCTACAGTTCATTTTTTCGAAGATACCAGCCACTCGTTCAGTCAGTGTTGCCTTGGTGATAGTGTACTCTCTGCTTTAACAGAGAGAAATCAGTTCGACTGCGAGATCTGTGCCCATTTAATACCAATTAGCTCTCACCCACAAAGATCTGTAGACAGACTGATCAATTGGTAAAAATAGGCCTAGGCCCGAAGGTCTCCCATTCAGCAGAATGACGCCCCAAACCAGCAGATGTTTCTGATATTTTGCTTGCTGAAACCGTATTCGTTTTGCCTTGAGATCTCTGCCACATTCTGAAAAGCCAGTTCGTGAATTAGGCCATGCAAATTTATTTTTATTTGGTTTGATTTGTGTTTGTACTAGATTCTGTAGTTTTATGTATTTAAAGTTCCACTCCTATTGCGACTGCGCAATTAATGTTCGATGCAAGCATGCGTGGCTCCTTAAAAAGTGACGTAAGATTGTGATGCAGCCTCTTTTCCTCCAACACTCTTCTAGAGTGGCAGTCGACTGTTTGTTCGCAGCTCTGCACTGGGTTTTATGAGGGTGGCTCGAGACACCACCGCCATGTCAAAGCGATACTCCAATGTGTTTTGTCTGTTGCAGTTCTAGAATTGAAAAGACTCAAAGCCTACCTAAGTTTTGTAATACTATTTATGCTTTAGAGACTATAACATTCAAGCTAGAACTTAGATATTTAAATTGCAATTTCAACTATTAACATACGGAGCTGTATTTTAAACTGAAGGTTATTTATTAACGCCCATAGAAAGCTGCTTTGATATTTTGCGCCACGTTGAATTTTCTGAAGTGCATTACTATCTCCAAGTTGCCAGCCAAATTCACATTGCGGTTGTTTGCCTGTTGGTATTATTTGGGTTTACATGAGTTGGCAAGAAATTTATATTACACCCCTTCAGCTATCTACAAAAGTGGTTGCTCCCATGAAATTTGCATGAGCATTCATTTCTCTAATGTGTATTTTACAATTCTGTTTAATCGAGGTTCTTCCTGCTTTCCTGCAATACAGTTTTAGCGAGTTCAATCCTACGGCGAAATAAATACCGTAAATCTTGTATTAAAAGCCCAGTTGAAGCTAAAGCCCACCCCCTAAAATGCTGTAAAGTCAAAATAATGAAATAGTGGCGTTAAAGCCCATCCCTCAAATTGTTGATTTTCTACGAAAAATTACCTAATAGTTATACGATGTGAATAAAGATAGTACACTTCTGCATGTTGTGAAGTTTTGCATATTTCGTAGTGTTTTTATAACTGCTTGCTATGTTTACTAGCCCCCTTCTCCCTCCCTGTAGTAATAGTGGACTCTTCCTGTAGCTCCTAGCACCTGGACAAGGCCTGGGCATCTATCACCTAAGCCTCCTCCCTTTTTCTCAGCAATTAAAAGGATGTAAAAATTGGTCTTCAGAGATCGTTGAAAAGCTTCGAATTTTCTGTAATAGATGTCCAGAGAGGTTAGAAAATTGATAATGCTTGATTTAAGCCCATCCCCCTATTTTTGTCAAATTAACTGCATAGCCCATGGGCGTTTAATC